>JAVXUL010042416.1:75000-84729 GCA_035590515.1 Trichilia minutiflora
TCCGCCCGCTGGCCTATTGGGATAGCAGCCTTCGGGCTTTGCCTGCCCTTTCTAATTAGAATAAAGAATTCCGGCTCGGCCCGGGAAAGCGCTGGCAACAACAGAAAGGAAGGGGTCCATGTAGCTGCTGCGCCCGCCCCCTTCTTACTTAGTCAATGGGGCAGCAGGTTCGGCATCTACTAGAAAAGAGAGAATCCACTTCAGATAACCACGCCTCTGCTAGGCAGCGTGTGGAATGGCCGAGAGCGGACCTTTTTGGATATATAATCCAAGTCGAGAGTGGAGTTACGGGAACAGCCGTCTGATGGAAAACTACTTTCACGTTCGGTTCAGAGAGCACTTTTTTCGTTGAGAATTCCTCGTTCCCTTTCGTGTGAATTCCCCAGCGGCGAATTCAAAACTTGTGGGGCCCTATCTATTTATTCCATCTCTCGAGCCCCGAAGAAAACCCCCCTCCCCTTCGGGCTCCATATCTCTTTTGACTCTATATATGTGGGCACCTGATATCTATGAGGGTTCACCCACCCCGGTTACAGCATTCCTTTCTATTGCGCCTAAAATCTCGATTTCTGCTAATATTTCACGTGTTTCTATTTATGGTTCCTATGGAGCTACATTGCAACAAATCTTCTTTTTCTGCAGCATTGCTTCTATGATCTTAGGAGCACTGGCCGCCATGGCCCAAACGAAAGTAAAAAGACCTCTAGCTCATAGTTCAATTGGACATGTAGGTTATATTCGTACTGGTTTCTCATGTGGAACCATAGAAGGAATTCAATCACTACTAATTGGTATCTTTATTTATGCATTAATGACGATAGATGCATTCGCCATAGTTTCAGCATTACGGCAAACTCGTGTCAAATATATAGCGGATTTGGGCGCTCTAGCCAAAACGAATCCTATTTCGGCTATTACCTTCTCCATTACTATGTTCTCATACGCGGGAATACCCCCGTTAGCCGGCTTTTGTAGCAAATTCTATTTGTTCTTCGCCGCTTTGGGTTGTGGGGCTTACTTCCTAGCCCCAGTGGGAGTAGTGACTAGCGTTATAGGTCGTTGGGCGGCCGGAAGGTTGCCACGAGTAAGTAAGTTTGGGGGACCGAAGGCGGTTCTCCGTGCACCGGACACGTAGTTTACCGAATCAGTTGCGACACGGATGGGAATGCATGCTACGAAAGATAGGGTAGAGTCTGATACATCAACCGTCTACTCAATATCCTTGTACGAGTCCACAATCACTACACGAGATGAACCTTGGTTTGGTGAATTGAAGTTGGCCTTAGGTGTAATAGGACTCCCAGTTACTGCGCGCGATCGTATACTGAGGTGCTCCCCGCCGGTTGTTGAAACGACGCTTTCCGGGCCGGGCCTCGATTCAGAAAGATGAAGGGCCAAAAAGTCTAAATAGGGGGTTACAAATCCCCCATCTCATTGGGGGCGGAAAACGAATCGACATCTCGATGTGAGACAGCCTTTTCTATTTTAGTTGGGAAAGAACGGCGAAGTCCATCCGAACCGTCCAATGAAGAATAAGAGGAGAGCAAAGCGCCAATGGCGCGCGAAGCGCATGCGGAACGGGCACGGAGAAAAATCAGTGTGGAGGAGAAGCAGCCGAGCTCATTCCCTTCGCTTCCTGGGCCCAAAGCAGTGCAGTCTTTCTTGGCCAAATCAAGGATTTGGGGCTTCTTGCTACGCTACTTAACTATCTATAGAAATCCATTTTTTTTTTAGTAATATATATAAATAGAAAGATAGATCCATCCATCTATCCTATCCGATTTCGATTTTGATATCTAAAAAAGAATCGATTTCATTCAACGTTTGATTCAAAGAACTGCGCTTAGCCCCCCCCGCTCATGAAACGGCTCTGCTGCAATGGATGGCAGAGGGTCCGTAGTACCCAAAGCACTGGAGTGATCCAGTAGCCGGGAAGGGGCCTAGAAGTGCCTACTACTACACCACACTACACTTGGCTCTACACATTTACCGAGCTAACCCCTGTCCAGTGCCTGGCAGAGCTAAGGGGGCTTCAATCCTTATTCCTTATCCCCCAGGCTAACGGGTCCTTACTTTTTCTTTTTCAGGGGGGAGAGCCTCAAGAAGCACTGTTGAGAGGAAGATCCTTGGCCCCTCTTCATTCTCTACAGGGTTAGGGTTCCAAACCTTTCTTCAACATAGGTGACAACGAGCGGGTCAGAGATGGAAGAGATCGAACACGGGAATAAGAAGCAAGCTTGCCTTCCTTTTTGATCATTTTGATAGAGGGGGGGATGGAGAAAGTATACAAAACATACTCGCATTTCCCAGTCGAAAAGATGGGTTCCTTTTTCGTCTCGCATTTCTCATCGACGGGAAAAGAAGAATATTGAAAACGTTCCTAACCCCCTTCGTAGAGCTGTGTATTGTAAGTGATCCGAACCTGCCCGGAGCGAGCCTCCCATAGAGGCAAGTGAAGTTGGTGAGCCGTATGATGGGCAACTATCTCCTGCGGTTCGGAGAGGACTCAGCTCGCAAGTGAGTACCCCCTTGGTTTCGGGGTGGACCCTTTCACTCTATTTTATTATATACGCGTCGCGAAAAGAATGTTTTTTGATACACCTAGGACATGGATTCTATATGAACCAATGGATCGTAACAAGTCGTTACTACTAGCAATGACTTCCTCTTTCATTACTTCATTCTTTCTATATCCCTCTCCCTTGTTCTCAGTTACTCATCAAATGGCACTCAGTTCATATCTTTAAGTTCGATCATTGACAAGGTTCAAAGAAAGGGTGGGCCGCAGATCTATTCTTCAAGAATGTTGTGTTGTAAAGTACTGGCGAATGCCGGCTGATGTGGTGAGTGATCGGGATGCTCGGTTCACAGGACGTTTTTGGACGTCTTTGTTTGAGTTAATGGGAACTAAACTCAACTTCTTTACGACTAACCATCCTCAGGGCAGACAGAACGTGTGAATGGTTTATTAGAAGAATATTTGAGACATTTGATTGCGGCCAATCAACAAATTGGGTTGATCTTTTGGATATTGCCAAATTCTGTTATAACCTTAAACTGAGTTTTTCTACGCCTTTTCGAGTTGGCAATTGGTCAGCAACCTTTAACTCCAAACGAGTTAGCATATGATAGAATTGTATTGTCAGGGCCCTTACCGTTCAGATTGAAGAAAGATCAAACTAAGTGTTGAAGGATCCATTTTCAAGTAATCTCTGGCGCCGTAGGAGCTTTCTTTGCTGTCCTTCTGCTATCGCGCAGTCTTCCTTTCTTATAGAGAGAAAGGCGCTTTCACTTCTTCTTAACCCGAAATGGCTGAGTAGAGGATGGACATACGAAGAGCCCTCGGCGAGAGCTTCCTTTGATAGAAGGACTCGGTGAGCGTCCTTCAATGCTTGCTTTGTTAGTTGTTTATCGATCGTTTTTACTGGAATGGAATACCATCGACCTTGGGTTTGGGCTATCCAAGTTGTGTCTCGGGTCAGCTTTGACAGGAAGAAGCGATGCCATTGAAAGAAGTGTCGTAGCTGATCACCTTGCCGGATATGAGCACTTTCTTCCTTCCGCATTCAAACTGTTGATTGGCATTCATAAGGCTTCGATTGATTCCTCCTTCGACTAAGGCTCAGAAAGACAAAGATTTCAGTCTAATGAAAGAGCTCTGCTCACTAGATGGATCCCAAACTCGCATTGGTTGTTCTAAAGATCAAAGATCTCATCTCATTTGAAAACACAGATATCACTTCCTTCAAGCGGCGCTCCACTTGTTTCTTGTATTTACTGTCTACCTGCTCTCCATCTTATTCGAAAAGACAGACACATCATCCCTTCTTCCTTTGACCGTACCTCACATATCTCATATGTAAACAAACAGATCGAATCGACCCCCTCACTCAATCCGCAAAGGCCTCTCCTTACAAAGAGTTCTCCAGCATTGAATCATCATCCCCGGCTTTCAATCAGTACTAAGAACGCTCACCCGAGGGGCACTCGCTAACCCTTCCCTTCGGGAAATAGCTAGCCAAAGCTACTACTACACATACACCAAGATAGCATACCCCATATTGAACAACTATACCATACACTCCTACTTTGACGTTGACTTTGATTGGACCACATCCCTCGCTTTGATAAGAAAGATCCGAGTAAACAACCTTTGAGCTGAGGTAATATGAAATAGTTAGGGTTAGCTTTGCGTTCAAGGAGTCTCTTTCTGCCCTAAGCTAAGAAAGAGTATAGTGCTCGTTTTGATAAGAGTATGGAATACTATCTGCTGGAAAGTTTACAACGTCCCCCCCTACGGGAATTTCTTCTGGTTCGCTACTCTAAACTAGAGCTCACGACTGACCTTGAACTGGCCTCAAGCTTTTTTTGGACGTTTTCTAGGATCAGAAGGAAGCGCTATAATGACAACAGATCGAAATCTCGTGCTTTTTGCCATAGTGGTTTTGGTCTTGATATTTCTCTTTCGTCTTTATGGTATTCGTGTTCGTAAGATTGAAATGTTTCCTTTTTGTGTATATCTCCGTTCTATTTTTCATTTATGCCCTATTCTCTTTTTTGCGCGTCTACTTAGTGTCTCACTTTAGTAGTCGTTGTTGTGATGCTTTTTCTGGTTTGCTAATTATGTATGCTTCGGGTGGGGGAATCCTTCCGGCGCATCAAGTTCGGAAGCCAGCGTAAACCAAGCGCCTGGTGGGAATGACGCGGGGCCGTCGAATGCGGGTCCTTCTAATGTGGCCCCTGCTCACTCTCCTTGGAGATCTTTTCCATCGGTGCCCTCTTCCTTAACGACGATACCCCCTTCTCCTTACGTCCCTTCGGTACCCTCGCTCCACTCCATAGAGGAAAATAACCCTTCCGGCAGGGAAGAGCCTGAGGGCGCGGTTGACCAGCCGCAAGAAGTTCAAGTTAATTGTAGAGACATCAAAAAATCAAAAATCGAATTGCCACTTTGACTCCACAAAGAGAACTCAACGACGACCAAATAGACGCGCTCATTTTATTCAAGGAAGACGTCATCCATCGCATGGCCCAATTGGATCCCAATCCATTCTGGGCTGAGCAAAGAAAGAACTTAGTCGCTAATGGAATATTAATGAACAGGGGGGCAGAGTATACAATTTATACCCTTAAAAAAAACCTTCCTAAATTAAGGCCAAAACACTTTTTTCTTTAAAAAAATGGTGAAAACGCGTGAGAACTTCGAGTTATACGGCCGATTTGATTAACAAGCTGCTCTATTCTTATGGTTATGCCGGCGATGATTGGTCAACAGGTGAGTTCTTCCTTGATTAGTTTCAAAAAAAAGAAAGAATCGCATTTCCTTTTTACTATAGACGAGGGCCACCGTTTTCAAAATACTATCTCTTTTAGGAGCACTATAATGAGGAGGACGACAGACCCATCACGATCGACTAAAAGGAAAGTCGCCCGGTTCAAATCCAATTCGTGAGAAGAGTCCGAGAGTTCATACCTTTCTTTTCTTTGTTGAATGAAGGTGAGTTCAAGGGCTTCTTTGATCGGGAAATGCACGCACTTCTTTTGTTGTCGTTAAGGTCCCTTCCCCCTGAGTTCAAGATGTCCCTTTCCGCTTCTCTTTCAGCAACTTCCCTCATTGGGATTGGTCAAGCTCCTTCACTTATTGCTCGATCCGATCCGGAACCTATTGGGATAGCACCCTTTCTTCCTATTATTAGATCTTCTTGCCCGTTAAGTTCCTCTACTGGTAGTCTAGTTGTAGTTTTGAGCGGGTTTCATAACAGAATCTGGAGAAGCTTTACAAAGTGGGTAGGTTCCTAGCTCAACAGAGGAAGGATCCCCAACAGAAGGTAGCTTTCCCAAGGGAACTCACTCTACTTAAAGGTTTTTGAGGTACGGGAAGATTACTCTACAAACTAAGACGGAGAGGGGGGGAAGACGTTAAGTTGCCAGTTCCGATCGAAGGAATAGGGGACAAGGTGCTCGACCAACTAATCAGTATTGGGGAAAACGAATCTAGCTATTAGCTAAAGGTAGATTGCTTTCAAGCTACTCGGCTAACTAGGATCGGAGTGGAATTAAGACTCTCCTCTCGGAGTTTAACTGTGAACTGACTTAGCGCTTCACTTCTTTCTTTCCCTCACATCAAGGAGAGCATTCTTCAAGACATTTGAGAAGCATCAAGGATTCCTTGTTCTTTGGAAGGGAATCCTCCTGCCGAAGACTGAAGAGTAAACCTTGCATTCATTCTCTAAGGATTAACAAGGTTAGGAATAGGCTCGACTGCAAGGAGAGAAGGAAGCAGCTTGACTTTCACGACTATCAGGGCACCTACTGAACTAGATGCAACTCAAAAGAAAGCTCCAACTCGCCTCGGACAAGCTTTTTTCTTTCCTTGCGTCTCTGACTTCTGCTTCTGCTAGGTGACTATGAGACTATTTAAAGGCTTATTCGAGCCAGTCTAGTAGGCATCGCTTTCGATCGGCCTCGCCCCATTAAAAAAGCTATCAATCTGATTCCCGAAGTCAAAGTCAAGCTTCCCCACCTGGCAAGAGTGAAACTCTCTCCTTGACGTATTGATGGTTCCATCCTCTCTTAGTCTTGGCTCTGCCTCGTACTACCTTCGCTCCTAACTACCTAAGGCCGAGCTAAGTGCCCTCCTTTCCATCTCCGTCTTAGTAGAGCTTCCACCTCCTTTCAGTTGAAAAGCCAGTTCTTCCGAGCGGGAAGTCTTATGAATCTTAATTCTCACTTCTTTATGACTTCTTGTATGAAGTGGAAAAAGCGTTTTTGAACTAGCCAAGGAAGGGTCCGATACAAAGGAAAGGGTTGCGAGGCTTAACGATTTCGAATATAGCTGTTGAGGTGGCACTTGTTCCCCCGGGGCGGGGGTATATGCCCGTAGCTTTCTTCTGTCACTTCTTTCAGATCAATGAAGTTGAAAAGGAATAGAGTTTTGGACCCTTGTTTACAATACAAAGCTCTCACTCGAAGTCAAGCATCTTCGGGAATATCCAGATTCGTCTTCCACTATATAAAGGATAGGAATCTCCTTTGCAGAGTTTTCTTCTCCAGCTGCTGCCTAATCAGTCGTGGGAGCCGGGAAGTTTTTAATAAGTTATAGATGACCGAAAGCGAATGATGGTACCCAGACAGGACAACGAAACTCTTATCCCCACCAGCATATGATATACTTGATGGTACGGCAAAGTAAAGAGAGGTTCATTCGGAGCGTAGTTAGCCCGATCATAAAGTGCAAGTGCTTTGCCCGACCTCGACGTTCATCTTTGATAGGCTAAATAAGAAAGCTGCTCCGTTGACCAGCCCTTCTATCTTTATGGGTTTTCTTCGCCAGAGTCAGTCTTCCCCCAGTATAAGCGATTTTATCGGCGCTAATGCTGCAAATCATTGTACATTCTAAGTGGATCGGCATTCCCATTGGGCGGGGAAGCAAGCAGGTCTTTCACCAACACAATCAGACAGATAACCAACCGTTAGTGCCACTTGCTCCTACTGTCAAGGGATAAAGTAGACAGTGAAACTTTACCCTTCACTGGTCGGTTGGGCATGATGACGAAGCGTTGGCAGAAAAGCACAGAGCAAGACGTCAGCTTAGAAGTGAACATGGAACCGTCAATAAGACCCAAGAATTCAAAAAAAGCAAGTCATTCGGTTCATTCATGTCGGGAGCGGAAGCAAGCGCGACGAGCGAGCCTCTTTTTAAACTGTCCGTTTTGGTTTTGGCATATCATAGAAAGTACTAGAAAAGTGCAATCGATCAATTCAAGCCTGTACGGAAAGCGTTCGGGCAAGTGAGAGTGCCCATGGACATGATGGTTGTTATCACTGCAACTAATGAAGAAGTCTTAAATGCCTCCGTACAGTATGAAAACCTTCTTTGAATTCAAAATCTTAAGCTTCAGCGGAAATCTGCTGATCATGTCATTCATGTCTTATCGTAGATTATGCGTAAGCGCTTAGCTTAGCACGTTCGTTCCCTGTGAGCAGCCAGCGGATGGCTTCCGCGTTGAGCCATTGGTTGGCACTGATCTCGTATTGGATTCTTTCCCTTACCGATGCTCCCTCCGTCTTGATTGACAGGTCACCTCCTTTTGCTGCCTGCACTGATCACTAGATATTGCCAGGGAGGGTTTCAAAAAGTGTCTGACACTAACCGTATGCCCGGTTGACACATAGACGGTAGGGGTTGAACTCTCAATATCCATACTCCTCATATCCGGTGCCCGCCTCGCCTGAAACAAACTCCTTGGCCATTCATTAGTAACTCGCTGGTTTGCCTTTGCCTTTCGTGGTTGGTGACAAGAAGGGATTTGTTACTTGACTCGCCAGACCAAGAAAGAGATTCACGAATACCAACCATCACTGGAGGACATGGCAACATCTCCTTGAATTGCTGTGATGATTTCAAACCTTTTTTTCATTTGTCGGAGATCTGATCGAACTACGAACTCTTTATCAAATCCATCTGCCCACGGTATGTCATCTGCCCCCATCCCTTCCCGTACCAATTGAATTGGCTTGATCGATCCGGGAGGTAATAAGAGCATATGGCATATTTCAACAAATGGAGAGAAAGAAGTTTCGTTTGTGCTAGTAGTGCGCATTGAGCGTGGATGGCGGGCGGGCTTGGTGGGCGGACAAGGCTCGTATTGTAGAAATGGCTTTCTCCTCCCTCACGGAGAAGCGCTCCGGGTGTTCTAGCCCCGTAAATAAGGATTCCCCCTAACTCACCAGCTTTCTCTTGCGCGTGGAGGACAGTTTTGCGGCTGCGGCGCCTGCTCTACCCTACTGTTCTCGAACATTTTCCGTCTTAAGCTCTATTTGGTTCTCTGTCGGTTTCCTGGTTCCGGTCATAAAGGGCTTTCAACCGCAACTGCCCTTGATAACAGGGCGGGCAAACTCTGTTCCGTGAGCGGAGGGTGGGAAATGACAAAGCCTTAAGCATTTGAATCTGTATCACTATCTCCACCCGAATAAGCAGACACAACAAGATATCCTGATCTCTCATCGACTAAATCAGTCGAATCCGGCCGAACCGACGACACATCAAGTTTACCCCGAACCAAGGGATCCTGTTGACCCTGAACCAGTAGTTTCCAGTTTTTCCTGAAGCAGCGGATATAAATGAGGCAAGAAAAAAATGGATTGAGGCAGAGATAAGGAAGTCATATTCAATCAAATCAATATTGTTTTGACTCCTTTTTGAATATGTCGATTAGCAAGCAAGACCTAGCAAGGAGTGGAGTGGCTATTCTAGGTTTCCTTGAGGTTCTTTCTTCCCTTTAGCAAGTAGAGCCTTCAAGTAGAGCTAGTCTAAAAGTAGAGTTTCTAGGCCTAGAAAAAAAATCCTCACTCCAGAGCTAGTGCTTTTTAGCTAGGGCTAACAGAATCGTTCAGTAGGATTGTCGATTATCAACAACTAGAAAATAGTAGCTGTGAAGGTGAAGCTCCTAGCAGGTATGTCGAAAGTAGGTCTCCTCTCTGTCTGATAGATAGATAGTAGGTCTCTCTCTTCTCTTAGTAGGTCTCTTCTCTTTAGTAGGTTTCTTTTCTCGGTCTGTAGCTAGAGTCGCTCTAACCCTTTCTTTCTTGGACCTATTTTTCATTTAGGCTTGAACTTTGTATATTTGATTCCATCCATAAATCGATTTTATTCCCTATTAGTTCTAGTCTCAATAAGAATGCTAGTTCTTACTGTTCATATGTTATGATATGAATATACCACACCAA
>JAVXUL010042417.1:0-10944 GCA_035590515.1 Trichilia minutiflora
TGCCCTTTTTACGTACACTGTGCAGAGACCGAAATTAACTGAAATTACAAACAAAGTACATTTTATATCAAAAACTATAAATATGCATAAATAGAGAGAGATAATCATACTTTAAGTGTAAAATGATAAATTTAACCCTTAATACAAATACACTTTTATGTACTCATCAGGATTCGCGAAGGAGCACCTAAGGTTCCAAGAGGAGAATTTAGGGTTTTTCAATTTTGAGGCAAAATCCAAGCAAACTAACCACACCACGAGGTTCGTAGCGTCGTTTCTAGCTTGTCTGCATATTTATTTCACAATTTTATGCATTTTGATTCGTATGGATTTCACTGTTCATCCGGATAGTTTTTCATAGATTTCGCGTATACATTTTAGTTTTAACACATAATGTGGGTTGTAGAGGAGTCGTAGAAGTCATAGGAAGCTAGAAATATAATTTCGAAGATTTTGGGTGAATGTGAATAGTAATTTCGATTACTATTTCGACAGATATATGGGGCCCACTGATCGAAATTACGTACGTTAGTCATAATAAGTTGGTTTAATCATAATGTAGGTCTGTATATAGATATTAATTGGGTAGATTAGCGTCAAATGAGAATTTTGGATGTTTTCAGATAGTATTTCGATGTTAGACACTTAGGGTTTGCATGCATTGCACTTATTCAAACTCGTATGCATATTAGAACGTGTATTAATCGTATGTTATGTATATGGTTAGGCGACGGTTTGAGATCGAGGTGTTCTCATGAGTCATCGAATAATGAGGGGAACTAGAGAGTGTATACCCTCCCTAAGTTGTGAGTGGACACCCTTTTATTTCGTCTCTTCATTTAAACGTTTGATTTCTTTATAAATAAAATGACATGCAAATATTTATAAATGTTTTCATATTTACTCTTCAAATGTAATTTGTGTATATATATGTGTTACCTATGATTTTATGATGGATTTGATAATGATTTAGTATTTTGATTTGTTTTGTATTTGATGATATGGCCAATGGGCAAGATGCATGTTTATTATATCACTAGATGACCATTGGGCCTGCTTTTAATCTATGATGGCGATATGGCCTGAGGGCCAAGTTTTATGATTATATGCATTGGTGATAACGGCCATGTGTGTCGGTTTACTTTAGCTACAGGGTGGTAGCCTGGGGCAGAGTTCACTGGGATGTGGACCCTCAGGTGAGTGTATAGTGGTAGCCTAGGGTTGACCTAGGAGAGAGGTCACCTTGATGAGTGGAGGCTGTATAGGTGAACTGTTATATGATTATGGTTATATTGTGATGTTGTGATGAGGTTGAGATTCGTCCACCTATGAGTCTCGTCGAGTTAGTCACGGATGTCACCCTGTGACGGCTCAAGGCAAACGTCAGTGTTGGGCACCTTTTTCTAATGAAAATGCATATTTTATAACTATTGCATTTTAAATCTGTTTTCATAAATAGCATGTTTTCATACATAGAAAACCTACTGACGATCTCGGAACGCCCACGATCAGGGTAGTTGTCGGGAAAGGAGCCAGCCTAATGATTTTATAATATGATTTGAGGGTTTTATAATAAAGGAAAATTCTTTTGATTTTCTATTTGAAAAATAAGTGTATATGTATGTACATAGTTATGTTTTCATTTGCTCACTCACTGAGTATACTCCCGTATACTCACCCCCTCACCTTTTAGTTTCAGGGTAAGCGATAGGTCGAGATCCAGTGGTGGTGATTGCTCTAGAATTGAAGGCTCAAGTATAGCCAGATCGACTCACTTTGTAGAGTTTTTAGTCCATTGGTAGTCATTTTACTTTACTTTTGCTTATGAGTATTTTATAAATGAGAAACAGATTTGTAATAAATATTTAAACTTAGTTTGGGACGGATTGACCTCCATTGATTTTATTGTGATGGATGTTTTATTTATTTCTGCGTACAGAAATATTTGAAGTGTTTGTAGCTTTGTTTACATCTATTTGGAGTTTGGGTGTTAGGCTGGATTTATTTGGAAGTGTTTTAGAAATAGATTTTATGAATGCCTTACAGGCCTACAGGTTATATTCTGTGTGATTGGGTACGCCCTAGAGGTTTGTGACGATTATCACAAGTGGGATCCGCGGGTCAGGATGTGACAATTAAATTAGTATTAGAGCTTTTGGTTCAAAATGGTTTTGAAAACATCCAAATTTAGTTTTGAAACATGATTTGAAATTTGTGTTTGATTCTATTATTTTTGAAATTCCAGTGGACTAGGTGAATCTAGTCAAGCATCACCACCATGTTAAATGTGTATCGTTAAACTTTCGTATTCTTTTGTAGCGATCATATCATCGAGACCTAGACGAGGTCGTGGTAGACCGCAAAGAGAATTGATGCCCGATGGGGAAAATGAGGTTACGTCTTATGTGCCCTCATCAGAACCTTAGGCACCACATGAGCCTCCTCCTCCTCAATCTCATCAACCAGGAATGGGTATGCCTCCGAGTATGACTCCTGATCAATGGATGGCATTCATGACCTATTGGAATGCTCAAGCTGCTGAGGCATCTGGATCAGCTCTAAAGCTGTCCAAGTTGATTAAAGAAGTTTGACAGTTGGGAAGTATACCTTTTGGTGGCATTACAGATGTTGCTGAAGCTAACAGATGGTTTAAGAAATTAGAGAGTGATCTGAATGATATAGAGCTGGAAGATAGACACAAGATAAAGGTGGCTGTTAGGTTACTGGAGAGTAGTGCAGCTACATGGTGGGCTAATGTGCAAGCCAGAGCTTCTATCCAATTAACTTGGGACAATTTTGTGCAGGAATTCAGGGATCAGTACTATAATCCCTTTTACTGCAATCAGAAGAAGCAAGAATTTCTTCTTTTGAGGCAGATGAGCAAAACAGTGATGGAGTATGAGACTCAGTTGAGAGAGTTGGTGAAGTTCGTACCTGAATTTGCTAATGAAGAGAGCCTATGTGCTAAATTTGAAGAGGGTCTGAATTTTGAAATTTGTGAAAAGATGTCGTTATCCGAAACCCAACGGTATAAAGAAATGATTCAGATGGCTCTTCAAGCTGAGAAGGTGGCTGGGTAAAGGAGATCGAGGGGTCAGTTCCAAAAGAGAAAAGATCTGAGTATACAGATTGGTTCTCCCTCTAAGAAAAGTCTCAGCAGTGGTTCATCCAGTGGAGCCTCTACCATAAGCCCAGCCAGTGTAACTTCGCGTTCTCCTCAAGGCCATGAACCCTCGAGATTCAGGTCATCAGCTCAAGGACAGACTCAGGGATCGAGACAAGATCTAAGGGCGGACAAGTGTAATCACTGCAGGCGTTATCATATGGGAACTTTCCCTCTACTGTCTGTATGCTATCAGTGTGGGGAGACAGGGCATATAAGAAGATTTTATCCCAAGTTAGGTGAAATGGAGCCAGGTGGTCAGACGAGTCAACATTACTCACATCACCAACAACAGCCTCCAGTTGAATGGACAGCGGCTTCTTCAGGTAGGAGATCAGGAGCTGGTAACTCATCTGCTGCATCCCAAGGTGCTAAGAGATCTCAAGAAAGACTTCAGACCAGGGTATTCGCTTTGGATCAGGAGCGGGCACAGGCTAACCCAAATGTGGTGACTGGTATGGTTATAATTTTTGATCAGCCTACATATGCATTGATAGACCCGGGTTTCAATCGATCTTTTGTTAACACAGTCTTAGCATCTCGTGCTGATGTTCCGTTGTCACCCCTAGACTAGGAAATCATTGTGCATACTCCTTTAGGTCAGAATTTGTTGAGGAAGACCGTGTTCAGAGATTGTGCAATAACTATGAGTTGAGTTGAGTTGATAGTAGACTTGATTCCTCTAAGGATGGAGGATATTGATGTGATTTTGGGAATGGACTGGTTGTCTAGGCATCGAGCTAGAATGGACTGCTTTTCTAAGCGGTTATTTTCAAGGGACCCGAAGGATCAGAGGTGATTTTCGAAGGTAATCGAAATGTGTTAGCTAGTGGCTTAATTTTTGCTTTAGAAGCCCAACGGTTCTTGAGGAAAGGGTGCCAAGGGTATTTGGCATATGTTGCTGATAGTACGATTTTTGAATGTTCTGTGGAGCAAGTCCACGTGGTAAGGGAGTTTTCAGATGTTTTCTCCGACGAGTTGCCAGGAATGCCTTCGATACGAGAGTTTGATTTTAGTATTGATCTAGTGCCGGGCACTATGCCGAATTCAATACCTCCTTACCGTATGGCACCAGCTGAGCTTAACGAATTAAAGGTGCAGCTTCAGGATTTGATGGATAAAGGTTTTGTCAGACCAAGTATGTCGCCTTGGGGTTCTCCAGTGTTATTTGGTAAGAAGAAGGATGGAACTCTGTGGTTGTGTATTGATTATCGGTAGTTGAATCGGGTCACTATCCAGAATAAGTATCCACTACCCAAAATCAATGACCTGTTTGACCAGTTGCAAGGGGTGAGTGTGTTTTCGAAGATTGATATGAGATCTGGGTATTATTAGTTGCGGATTAAGGATAGTGATGTAGCGAAAATAGTTTTTCGGACTCGTTATGGTCATTATGAGTTCTTTGTTATACCGTTGGAGCTAACCAATGCCCCAGTTGCATTCATGGACCTCATGAATCGGGTATTCCACCCATATCTCGATAAGTTTGTAATCATCTTTATTGATGATATCCTGGTTTACTCGAAGACCAAGAGAGAACATGCTCAACATCTTCGGATTGTTCTTCAGACTTTGAGAGAGAGAAGATTGTATGCGAAATTCTCGAAATGTGAGTTTTAGCTTCGAGAAGTGACATTCTTGGGACATATGGTCTCAAGAGAAGGAATTTTTGTGGATCCTCAGAAAGTGGAAGCTATAGTTCAGTGGGAGAGGTCGAAGACTGTAACAGAGATTAGAAGCTTCCTTGGATTGGTAGGGTATTATAGGAAATTTGTTGAGAATTCTTCTCTGATAGCGGCCCCACTGTCATGTTTAACGAGAAAGAATTTTCAGTTTGAGTGGGATGAGAGATGCGAGCAGTGTTTTCAAGAGTTGAAGAATTGCCTCACCTCAGCTCTAGTTTTGATACTACCTATCCCTGATGAAGGATATGTAGTCTTTAGTGATGCCTTTAGACAAGGACTAGGATGCGTACTAATGCAAAATGAGAAGGTAATCGCTTATGCTTTTAGACAACTTAAGAAGTATGAAGAGAATTATCCAACCCATAATTTAGAATTGGCAGCCATAGTCTTTGCTTTGAACATCTGGAGACATTACTTGTATGGGGAGAGGTGTCAGATTTATACTGATCATCAGAGTCTGAAGTATTTGCTCACTCAGAAGGAACTGAATTTGAGGCAGAGAAGATGGCTTGAGTTGATCAGGGATTATGATTTGGTGATTGATTATCACCCAGGTAAAGCCAACGTGGTGGCAGACGCTTTAAGTAGGAAGTCTTCAGTAATAATGACGTATATTTGAACAACATATCTCCCATTGTTACTAAAATTGAGGAGACTGCGGGTAACTTTAGAGTACGGTCAGAATGGTTTGGTGTTGGCCAGTTTTGTTGTGAGATCGACTCTACAAGAACAGATTAAAGAAAGGCAGATGTAGGATCCAGAATTTGTAAAAGTTTTTCAGAACATTATGGATGGTAATGCTGGAGATTTCTATATCTCTCAAGATGGAGTATTAACCTTCAGAGGTAGAATATGTATACCCTCAGGGATAATTTGAGAAATACCATCCTGGAAGAAGCTCACCGTTTAGCTTTTGCTATGCATCTTAGTAGCACCAAAATGTACAGGACCATCAAAGAGAATTATTGGTGGTCTGGAATGAAAAGAGATATTACAGAATTTGTTGCCAGATGTATGACTTGTCAGCAGGTTAAAGCTGAACATCAAAAGCCAACAGGAACATTCCAACCATTACCTATACCAGAATGAAAATGGGAGCACAATACCATAGATTTTGTAATTAGACTATCGCGTACTCAGTCTGGGCATGATGCAATATGGGTGATTGTGGACAGGCTGACGAAAATTGCTCACTTTCTACCCATCAGAACTAAGCATCCAATTGAGAAGCTAGCAAGACTGTATGTAGCAGAGATTGTGAGGTTACATGGCATGCCTGCGATAATTGTGTCAGATCGAGATCCCCGTTTTACATCTCGATTATGGCCCAGTCTTCAGAAAGCTATGGGTACAAGGTTGAACTTCAGTTCTGCATACCACCTTTAGACAGATGGACAGTCTGAGAGAACTATCCAGATATTAGAAGACATGCTGAGAGGGTGTGTGTTAGAATTTCAAGGAAGCTATGATCGATATCTTCCATTAGCTGAATTCGTCTACAATAACAGCTATCAGTCCAGCATAGGGATGGCACTATACAAGACCCTGTATGGGAGAAGGTGTAGAACTCCTTTATGCTGGGATGAAGTGGGTGAAATGAAACTAGAAAAGGTTGAGTTAATTGAAGCCACCACAGAGAAAGTGAAGATTATCTGAGACAGGTTGAAGACTGCTCAGGATAGATAGAAATCTTACTCAGATAATAGAAGAAGAGACTTGGAGTTTGATGTGGGTGAGCAAGTATTTTTGAAAGTATCACCTTGGAAAGGAGTGATTCGATTTTGGAATCGAGGAAAGCTTCATCCAAAATTTATTGGACCTTTCAGGATTATTGAGCGGATTGGTCCAGTGGCTTATAGGTTGGAGTTACCGCCAAAGATGCAGAGGATACATGATGTCTTCCATGTATCCATGTTGAAGAAGTATGTACTTGATCCCTCTCACATTATTAGTATGCCTCCTATCGACTTGAGAGAAGATTTGAAGTGTGAAGTACAACTTGTGGCCATACTTGATCGACAAGAGCGGGCCTTGAGAAGTAAAGTTATCCCTATGGTAAAAGTGTTGTGAAGGAGTAATGCGGTTGAGGAGATGACATAAGAGCCTGAGCTGCAGATGCTACGACAATACCCTCATCTTTTCCGGTATTAAGGTATGTTAAATTTTAAGGATAAAATTCTTTTAAGGAGGGTAGATTGTAACACCCGTGTTTAGACCCTGAGGGTATATTTGTCATTTTTTACTTGTTCTGTTTATACGTTTGTATTTATTTCATATCCCGTGCGCTTGTGGGTGTAATTCTATGCTCATTTGAAGAGTATTAAAGTGAGATTTCAATTTTTTGGCGGGTTTAATCGACCGAATGGATGATTCGTTAGATCAAAATTTTGAGGACTCTTTGAAAAATTTATGGCTTCAGATTCGTTTGAATGAATAAGGGGATTTGTTCGACCAAATTGGGCTTCATTCGACCGAATGAGAGATTCATTCGATCGAAGTGTTGATTCATTCGGTCGAACATTATTTCGTTCGATCAGCAATTTGGAGGCTCTCTACTTCTATAGATGCTAAAGGATTCATTCGAACGAACTGTAATTCGTTCGATCGAATCGATGCAAAATGATCGAAATTGCCCTCTTTTGAAAACTTCTCCTTAAGGAAACTTAAGGGAAAAATGGTAATTTTATCCTTTTTTTTTATAAATAGGGGTCAAGTGTCAGATTTTTTAGCTTTCTTCCTCTTTTCTTCTCCTTCTCCCTCCTCTCACGTCCTCTTTGTCTCTCTCTATCTAAACTTTATCACATTTTGCCAAAATCTCAATTTTTCTTCACAGACGAGCTGCATTTTACGAGTCTAACACACTGGGAGCAGCAACGGTCGAAGCACGAATTCGCGAGGGAGCAGCTAGGGTTTTTGGAAGAGATTTAGGATTTTTTATTTTTGAGGCAAAATCGAAGCAAACCGACCACACCACGAGGTTCGTAGCATCGTTTCTAGCTTGTCTGTATGTTCATTTCACAATTTTATGCATCTTGATTTGTATGGGTTTTACTGTTCATCCAGCTAATTTTTCGTAGATTTTGCGCGTACATTTTAGTTTTAATGCATAATGTGGATTGTAGAGAAGTTGTAGGAGTCGTAGGAAGCTAGAATTACGATTTCAAAAATTGGGTGAGTATAAACAGTAACTCTAGTTACTGTTCCGCCGAAGGCATGGGGCCCACTAGTTAAAATTGAATATATTAATCGAAATGAGTTGGTTTAGCCACAATATGGGTCCATGTCGATATTAACTGGATAATTTGACGTATAATAGGGATTTTAGATAATGTCGTATAATGATTCGAATGTTAGAAACCCGAAAGTTAGCGTGCATTGCATGCATTCGAACACATACATATTAGAACGTGTAATTGATAGTAATGTTATGTGTATGATTAGGCGATTGTTCGAGATCGAGGTATTCACATGAATCGCCCAGGAACGAGGGGAACTAGGGGGTATACACCCTCCCTAAGTTGTGAGTGGTCACCCTTTTTATTTTATCTTATTTCTTTATTTATAAGTTTGTTTTCTTTATAAATGAAATGATATTTAAATAATTATAAATGCTTTTCTTATTATTCTCCAAATGCAAAAATGTACAAATATATGTGTGTTTTGTACGATGATTTGGCCAGTGGGCCTGGATTCATAACATATGTTTGATGATATCGATATGGCCTTTGAGCCACATTTTATGATTTATATGGTTTATGATCATCGAGCCGATTTTATTTGATGTATTGATGATATGACCTTTGGGACTGGATTGTGATACTTACTGTGATTGACGGCCATGTTGGCCTGTTTGTATTACTTTTATGATGATGGCCATGAGAGGCCTATTTGTATGTATCTTGGTGATGTGGCCATATGGGTCTGTTGTGCACAATAGCTACTGGTTGTATCCTAGGGTTGGCCTGAGTAAATAGAGGTCGCCTAGGTGAGTGTGGGACTTCACAGGTGGAGGAGTTATATGGTGTTTTAATTATTGTTTGAGTGGAGGTTTGACCACCTGTGAGTCTCAGTCGGATTAGCACGAGATCACCACGTGGCTAATCTGAGGTGAACGTAAGTGGCAGACTTATTTTGTGTAATTAAACCATGCATTGTTTTCTTTATGCATCTAAAAGAATATTTTGTAATAGCATATTTTAATTGCATATGAAACCCACTGACGGTCTCGGGATATCAACGGCCAGGGTAGTTGTCAAAAATAGGAGCCAATCCAATGACTTTCATAGCATGATATGAGGTTTTCAAAGTAAAAACAGTTTTCTTATAATTCATTTATTTTCAAATCGTACTTTTACTTATTGATTACTCGGTGTGTAAATATATATATATATATATATATATATATATATGTGTGTGTGTGTGTGTGTGTGTGTGTGTACCCATATATTTATATTTTATTCCGTTCACTCACGGAGTATATTTTAGTATACTCACCCCCTTCTCACTTTTCAGTTTCAGGGCAAACGTTAAGTCAAGTTCGGTGGTGATTGCTTCAAGACTTGAAGACTCAGGTATAGCCATATCGACTCACCCTGTCAAATTCTTAGTCCACTGGTGGTCCTTTCTGTTTTTCTTTTATTTGTGAGAATTTTATGAATAACGAACAGATTTGTAATAAATATTTGGAATTTAATTTGGGATGAATTGATCCCTATAAATTTTATTGGAACATGTATTTTTATTGATTTATGTGCGTATTTATATTAGAAGTATTTGTGATATTATTTTATCTATTTGAAATTTAGATGTAAGGTTGGATTGTTTGAAAGTGTGACATAAAATATTTACGAAAACATATTTTAAAAAAATCTTATAGGTTTACGTATGATATTTTATATGATTGATTATATATTGAAAGTACGTGACAGTCATTACATATAGAATTTATGAATTGAGATGTGACAAAAAAAAATTTATTGACCAACGTTTTTTTTAATTAAGTTGAAGAACCTAACAAAAAAGCAGAATCAGTCATCTACGAATTTAACCTAAAGATGCGGCTACCAGTTCCAGTTCCAGTTCCAGATGCAGTAAAGAAAGTAAATAGTAATATAGTATCCATACGTTCCTAGTCAATACTAAAAAAGGAACCAATATTTTTGTAAATCGATTTAAAAAAATGACCATTTTCGTACAAAACTGGAAAGGAAATGCGTCTGTGTCAATCTAAAATTATAAATTATTAATCATAAAGATTTGTCATGATTCAAATATTATCATTTTCCCCTCGTCGTTTTGGATAATCCATTGTTACCCAGAATATATGCTAGAATTTTTTCATTAAAGCCCCATCATCCACCGTCTCAATTGCAGAACACGATGCCTAATTATTGAAGACATTAATGCATGAACAAAGGAATCTCTTTTGTCTCGTATCGTTTCATTATCTCTAATCACTCACACTCTTAACATCTTTATTTCATTTTTAATTCGTACTCGAAGACAAGGGATGTATAATGTATATAATATAATACGCAAGATTATTAGTAATAGCAAACGAAAAGACCTCCGAAGAAATCAACTACTGTGGTACTCTATCTAGAATATGTTTAGGAAAGGTGTAATTTAGTTTAATTTAATTTTAAAATACTATAATTTATTATTTTTTTAAAATTAAGGCATTTATTGTCTTAAATACAATAGGTAAAATATAAAGCTATTAAACGGACGGATGATTTGTGAGTTGGTATGTTAAACCTACTATTTAGATGAATTAGAACAAAAAAAATTAATTCGTTTAATTTACGGATCGATTTGGTTCGGTCCATTTAATCCGTGAATTAAATAGACTAATTTATTTAATTCGCGAATCGATTTATTTAATTTATTTAATTAAAAAAATTAATCTAATTTTTTTTAATTTTTATATTTAGATGATGATTGATTATATTTAAATATTAATAATGATATTAAATTGATTATTGATTAATATTAAATAATATTGGATTAGTATATTTTAATATTTGAGATCATGTGTTTAAATTTAAAATTGTTGATGAAACTTTTATTTTACTTGTTAAAATTTTTATATGTTAA
>JAVXUL010042428.1:0-10944 GCA_035590515.1 Trichilia minutiflora
TATCATCTAGCATGATTTAATAAAGAAAGCAACTTACATGTGTGAATAAAGAACCAATTCTTTTATTATTATTATTATTAAAGAATAATAATAATCCCAAACCGATGACACGAATGGTTTCTAGGGCATACACCAACAGCGATCACCATCACCACAAATCCGCTACCTAAACGAATCTGAAATTGATGGGTAAAGGGGTGAGTATACGAAAGTATACTCCGTGAGTGAACAATAAAATAAATATAGTAATTCAAATTTAATTTATTAATTAATTCAATAAAAGAATACGCAACTCATTTTAGTTGAAACCCCATAATCATGTATTGAAATTCATTGGGTTAGCTATATTCCCAATGATCTCTCCGGCCAAGGGAATCTCGAGACCGTCAGTAGATTTTATATGCAAATAAAAGATGATATTTTATAAAAGATAGATTTTTATGCAAATAAAACAAATATACAGGGTTCTTAGAAAAATATGTCCACCACTGACGTTGGCGTCGAGTAGTCACGAGGTGACGTTCGTGACTATCCTCGATGAGACTCACAAGTGATCAAGTCCATCTCCAAAATAATCACATAATCTCTTATAAAAACTTTCACCTGTTAAGTCTCCTGCACTCACCTAAGCGACCTCTTGAACAGGTCATCCCTAGGCTACCATAAACCACACTCACCAGGGATCCACATCCCAATGAACTCTCCCCCAGGCTACCGTAATCTACACTCATTTAGGGGTTCATATACCTATTAACTCTCCCCCAGGTTACCAATCTATAGCTACAGTATATAATCCAGCTCTCACAATCGATATCACTAATATACATATCATAATCCATAATCCACATAAATCACAAAAATATGGCCCATTGGCCGTATCATGGCAAAACAAATATCAAAACTGGCCCTCTGGCCATATCATCATATCAAGCATAAATCAAAATACCAAACCATATTGATTTCATTACCAAAACTACATATTGGAAAGAAATAAACAAAAGTCATTTATAAATATTTTCATATCATCAAATATACATAATATACATAAAACAACGTTCAAAGTAAAATAACAAAACAAAAGAAGTCCACTCACTATTTAGGGAGGGTTTACATTCCCTAATTTTTCTCATTTCTCGGCTTGTCACGTGGATACCTCGCTTGCGTATCGTCACCTAAACACAAGTATTCAAATATTTATATCAATATACATTTCCAAAATGCTTATGTAACTTTTATGCATGCGTTTGCCATGCAAGCTAACCTCAGATTTTCTAAAATCGGATAATTATTCAAAATCGACTAAAATCCCAATTATTCGTCTTATTACCCATACATTTCTATCACGAACCTACATTACGATTGAACAAGCATAATTCAGTGCAATTTTATAATTTAAACCTGCGGTTCTCATATGCTCGTCAGAATAGTAACTCTAGTTATTGTTTACATTCAACCATTTTCTCCGAATTTGCACATTTAACTTTCTACGACCTCCTTAACTCTATTACAACTTAAATATTACTTAAAAACTACAATGAACATGATAAATCTATGAAAATCTCCAAGGAAATTCATATGATTCAAAGTTGGTGAAATACAAAAATAAACACATAAACGAGTTAAAAACAAAGCTACGAACCTCGTGGTGTAGTCGGTTTGCTCTGATTTTGCTTCGAAACTAAAAAATCCTAATTTCTTCATAGGAAACCTTAGGTACCCTTTTTGATTTCTGCACTTCTACCCCCAAATCGATACTTTCGGAGTGTTAGATGCATGGATGAGGTTTGCAGGTGAAAAGGAATCAAAGTTTGGGCAAAAATCCAGGTGAAGGCTGAGAGAGCAGAGGAAAGAATGTACGCGAGGGAGAGGAAGAGAGGGAAAAGAAGAAAAGGTGAAAAAGTTGACCCCCTAAAAAAAGGGTAAAATGATAAGTTTTATTAAGGAGAAGCTTCTAGAACGAAGGCAAAGTCATCATTTCACGTCGATTCGATCAAATAAATTAGAGTTCGTTCGAATGAATCACCCTTTTTGATCGAATGAATCAATGTCGATCGAACGAATCCATACTCAGCTTAATGAATCAACACTTTGATCGAACGAATCTCTAGTTCGATCAAACGAAACCTCATTCAATCGAACGAATTCTCCTATTCGTTCGAACGAATTTGTCAAAATGATAATTCTCACTGAAGCCCTTTTCGAAATTGAAAATCATTAACGAGGTCCAAACGTGCATACTTTCAAACTCTTTCTAATCAACATAAATCTCATAATCATGTTGATATACTATTGATATGCATGATGGATGAATATGCATGAACAACAAATGTGGAAAATTATAAATATATCTTGGGGATGTAAACATAGGTGTAACAGATATACTCCTCTTAAAAGAATTTTGTCCCCAAAATTCAACGTACTTCAGTACTAGAAGAGATGGGGGTATTGACGTTACATCTGAAGCTCAGGTTCTCAACTCATTTCCTTCATTGTATCACTCCTCCATAAAACTTTCATCATAGGGATGATTTTACTTCTTAACTTCCATTCCTGTTGATCAAGTGTGGCTACTGTCTGAACTTCATATTGAAGATTCTCCCCCAAGTTGATAAGAGGCAATTCAATGATATGAGAGGGGTTGGGTACATATTTCTTCAACATGGATACATAAAAGACATCATGTATCCTCTATATTTCTGACGATAGCTCCAACCTGTATGCTAGCGGACCAATCCGCTCAATAACTCTGAAGGGCCCATTATACCTTGGGTGAAGCATTCCTCGATTTTGAAATTGTATCACTCTCTTCTAGGGTGACACCTTTAAAAACACTTGTTCTCCCATATCAAACTTTAAATCCCTTCTTCTATTATCTTAGTATGACTTTTGCCTGTCCTGTGCTGTCTTTAACCTGTCTCAGATAATGTTCACTTTCGCTGTGGTGGCTTCAATCAACTTAATATTGTCTAACTTTCTTTCGCCTACTTCATCCCAATATAAAGGAATTCTACACCTCCTGTCATACAGTGCTTCGTATGGTGCCATACCTATGCTGGACTGATAACTGTTATTATAGGCGAACTCAGCTAAAGGCAGATATCGATCCCAATTTCCTTGAAACTTCAATACACCCCCCCTCAACATATCTTCTAATATTTGGATAGTCCTCTCGACTATCCGTTTATCTGAGGGTGAAAAGCTGAATTGAAATTCAACCTCGTACCTATAGCTTTCTAGAGACTAGACTAGAATCTAGATGTGAAACAGAGATCTCGATCTGATACGATTGTCATAGGTACACCATACCACATACAGTCTTGCTAGTTTATCAATTGGATACTTGGTTCTGATGGATAGAAAGTAAGCAGACTTGGTTAATCTATCTATAATCACTCATATTACCTCATATCCATCTTGAGTCCGTGGTAGTCCTACCACGAAGTCTATAGTGATGTGTTGTCATTTCCATTCTGGTATAGGTAATGGCTGAAGTGTTCCTGCCGACTTCTGGTGTTCGGCTTTAATTTGTTGACATGTCATACATCTCGTAACAAATTCTGCAATATCTCTCTTCATTCTAGACCACCAATAACTATCCTTGATGGTTCTATACATCTTCGTGCTACCAGGATGCATAGCAAAAGCTGAACAATGAGCTTCTTCCAGGATGGTTTTCCTCAGTTTATCATCTGAGGGTACGCATACCCTACCTTTTAATGTCAAGATCTCATCCTGAGAAATATAGAAGTCTCCAGCATTATCATCCATGATTCTTTGACAAACTTTCGTTAATTCTGGATCTTACATCTGCTTTTCTTTTATCTGATCCCATAGAGTCGGTCTCATTATAAAACTGGCTAACATCGAGCCATCTTGATCGAATTCTAATATCACCCTTAGATTCTTAAATTCTAATAACAATAGAAGGTATGCTGACCGCAAATCAATCTTTGAAAATACGCTTGTCCCTTACAACTGATCAAACAAATCATCAATCCTGGGCAGTGGGTACTTATTTTTGATGATGACTCAATTCAACTATCGATAGTCAATATATAATCGCAGAGTCCCATCCTTTTTTTTATAAATAATATCGACGAACCCCATGGTGATACACTTGATCTAACAAAACCCTTATCGAGCAGCTCCTGAAGTTCCACCTTCAATTCCTTAAGCTCAGCTGGTGCCATATGGTAAGGTGGCATCGATATCGGCGTAGTATCAGGAATCAAGTCAATACTGAAGTTAAATTCTCGTTCTGATGGCATTCCTGGTAACTCATCTGAAAACACGTTCGAAAACTCTCTTACCACGAGAACTTGATCAATGGAATATCCGGAGGCAGTACTAACAACAATATGTGCCAAATACCCTTGGCACCCTTTTTATATTAATCTCTGTGCTTCCATCGTACATATAAAACTACCAGACAAAACATTTCTCTCACTTATAAAAACTATCTCTGATCCTCTGGATTCTCTGAACACAACTTGCTTAGAGTAACAATCCACCATTGCTCGTTGTCTGACTAACCAATCCATCCCTAGTATGGCATCAATATCTTCTATCCTTAAAAGAATCAAGTCTGCTACCAGCTCGACTCCATTCACTATTATCGCACAATCTCTGAACACTGTCTTTCTTAATAATTTCTAATCCAATGGAGTATGAACTATTATTTCTTGGTCTAAGGGTGATAATGAGACATTAGCTTGAGAAGCTAAAGTAGTGTTGACAAATGACTTACTAGAGCCTAGATCTATCAATGAATATACAGATTGATTGAAAATGGTAACTGTACCAGTTACTACATCTGGGTTGGCCTGCGCCTATTCCTGGTTCAAAGCAAATACCCTGGTTTGGGCTCTATCTCAAGTCCTCTAAGTACCATGGGAAGCTAAAAATGAACTGTCCACTCTAAATCTTCTACCAGTAGAAACTACAGGCTGCCCGATTGGTGGTTATTGATGGTGTGAAGGATACTGATTGGGTTGACCACCCTTTTTTGCTCTTCTTAACCTAGGGCAATACATCTTTATATGCCCTACTTCGTAGCAAATCTGTGGCTAATAACACGGGCCTGTATAGTATCGTCTGCAATTAAGGCACTTGTTTATATTTTGACTCTATCTTGATCTCTGAGTATGTCCCTGAGCTGATTATCTGAATCTTGAGTGTCCTTGACCTTGAGGATAATGCGATGAAATACTTGCAGGCCTAGTAGCAGAGGCGCCACTAGAGGAACCATTATTATGGCTCTTCTTGGATAGTGAGTCAACCTGTATACTCAAATTTCTCCTCTTCTGAAACTGGCTCCTCACTCTTCTCTCTCCAGTCAACTTCTCAACTCAAAGGGTCATCTGAATCATCTCTTTGTACCCTTAATTCCCTGACAATGACATCTTCTTATGGATTTCAAAGTTCAACCCTTCCTCGAACTTAGCATACAAGCTTTCTTCATTAGCAAACTCTGGCACAAACTTAACCAACTCTCATAGTTGAGTCTCATATTCTGTCACTGTCTTGCCCATCTACTTTAATCTAAGGAATTCTTGTTTCTTCTGATTACAGTGGAAGGGGTTGTAATACTGATCTCTGAACTCTTGTACAAAATCAGTCCAGGTCAACTGTGCTAAAACTCTAGCTTGCACATTCGTCCAAAATGTAGTTGCATTACCCTCTAATAATTTGACAGCCTCCAACTCTATGTCATTCAAATTACCCTCTAGCTTTCTAAACCACCTATTGGCTTCTGCCGCATCTATAGTACCTCTAAAAGGTATACTTCTCAACTGTTGCACTTCTTTAATCAATTTGGACAACTTTGGGACTGATCCGGATGCTTCTGTGGCTTGTGCATTCTAATATGCCATAAAGGCAGCCCATTGTTCTAGAGTCATAGCTGGAGGCATTCCCATGCCTGGCTACTGGTATTGAGGAGGAGGAGGCTCATGTTACTCCTCGGGTTTTAGCTAAGGCACATACGATGTAGCCTCTTTCTTGCTAGGTACTACCTCTCTACGTGGTTTACCGCGATCTCGTCTAGGTCTCGAAGATATTTTTGCTACAAAAAAAAACACAATATTCAATTGCACGCATTCAAAATGGTGGTGATATTTTCTATGACTCGACTCACCTAGTTCACTGGAACATTTTCAAAAACCATAAAAGCACAAACAAAATTTCAGTATATAGTATGAAAAACATGTTTGGGTGTTTCTAAAACCATAAAAAAATCAAAAGCTCTGATACCACTTAAGTTATCACGCCCCAACCCGTGGATCCCACACGTGACAATCGCCACAAACTTTCAGGGTATAATAAATCACACAGAATACTCCCTGTAAGCCTGTAAGGCATTTATCAAAAATTTGTTCCAAATATTATTCACAAAACACTTCCAATATATATTCACAACTAAACACCCAAACTTCGAATCAATTTCTCAAAACAATCTCAAACACTTCAAATAGTCCAATAATACTCAATCAAATAAAAATCCGTGGGAATCAATCCATCTCAAAAATATAAATCTAATATTTATTAAAAATCTTTTGCCATTAAAAAAGGCTTATAACAAAAGAAAATACAAATGTAGACACCAGTGGACTAAGAATGATGCAGAGTGAATCGACATAACTTATACCTAAAACTCCTAGCTGAAGAAGCGATCACTACCACCACAAATCTGTTACCTAAGCAAACCTGAAACTGATGGGTGAGGGGGTTGAGTATACGAAAGTATACTCCGTGAGTGAACAATAAAACAAATATAGTAATCTGAATTTGATGTATAAAATAATTCAGTAAAAGAATAAACAACTCATTTTAGTTTATAAACCCATAATCAATATTGAACTTCATTGGGCTAACTATATTCCCGATGATTTCCCTGGCCAAGGGAATCCCAAGACCCTCAGTGGGTTTATATACAAATAAAATATGATATTTTATAAAAGATAGATTTTTATGCAAATTAAACAAAGATGCAGGATCTTCAGAAAAATATGCCTACCACTGATGTTGGCATCGAGTAGTCACGAGATAACGTCAGTGACTATCCTCGATGAGACTCACAGGTGGTCAAGTCCATCTCCAAAATAATCATATAATTCCCTATAACAACCTCTACCTGTGAAGTCTCCTGCACTCACCTAGACGACCTCTCTATCAGGTTGTCCCTAAGCTATCATAAACCACACTTACCTAAGGGTTCACATCCCAGTGAACTCTTCCCAAGGCTACCATAATCTGCACTCACCTAAGGATCTACCCTACACTACCAATCTGTAGCTACAGTACATAACCCAACTCTCATAGTCGATATCACCAATATACATATCATAATCCGTAATCCACATAATAAATCACAAAAATATGGCCCATTGACCGTATTATGGCAAAACAAATATCAAAACTGGCCCTCTGGCTATATCATCGTATCAAGCATAAATCAAAATACCAAATCATATTGATTTCATTACCAAAACCACATATTGAAGAAAAATAAACAAAAGTCATTCATAAATAATTTTATATCGTCAAATATACATAAAACAGCGTTTAAAGTAAAATAACAAAACAGAAGAAGTCCACTCCCAGTGTAGGGAGGGTTTACACTCTCTACTTTCTATCGTTTCTCAATGGATCATACGGATACCTCTCTCGCGTATCGTTGCCTAAACACACATTCTAAAATATATCAATATACATTTCTAAAATACTCATGCAACTCTTATGCGTGCGCATGCAATGCAAGTTAACCCCGAGTTTCTTAAAATCGGATAATTATTCAAAATTGACTAAAATCCTCGTTATTTCTCTAATTATTCAAACATTTCTACCACGAACCTACATTACGATCATACAAGAATAATACGATTCAATTTTATCATTTTGATTTGTAGATCTCACACGTCTATCGAAATAATAACTCTGATTACTGTTCACATTCACTTATTTTCTTCGAAATTACAATTCTAACTTTCTATGACCTCCTTAACTCTATTACAACTCAAATAAAGCTTAAAACCCATAATGAATGCAATAAATCTAAGAAAATCTAAGTGAATGCACATACGAATCAAAGTTGGTAAAACATGAAAAGAAATACATAAACGAGTTAGAAACGAAGCTACGAACCTTGTGGTGTGGTCGGTTTACTTCGATTTAGCTCAAAAATCGAGAAACCCCAATTTCTAAAGCCAAAACCCTAAGTGCTCCTTCACAAATCCGCGTGTCTATCATCAAATCGATGCTCCCGGAGTGTTAGACGCGTGGAATGAGGTTTGCAGGTGAAGACGAATCAAAGTTTGGGCAAAAATCTGGGTGAGGGCTGGGAAAGCAGAGGAGAGAACGTACGTAAGGGAGAGGAAGATAGGGAAAAGAGGAAAAGAAGAAGAAAAGGTGAAAAAGTTTACCTCTTGACCCCTATTTATAGAAAAAAAAAAGGACGAAATTATTATTTTACCCTTAAGTTTACTTAAGAAAAAGCTTTCAGAACGAGGGTAAAGTCATCATTTCTCGTTGATTCGATCGAACGAATCAAGGTCCGTTCGAACGAATCCTTCAACGTCTACAGAAGTCAGAGAGCTTATAAATTATCGATCGAACGAATCCATGCTCGGTTGAATGAATCAACACTTCGGCCTAAAAAATTTCCAGTTCGATTGAACGAATTCCCCCATTCATTCGAACGAATCTATAAAAATGACAATTCTCACTTGTTCGAAATTAAAAATCACTAGCAAGGTCCCGACTTGTGCACTCCCAACCTCTTTCTAGTCAACATAAAGTTTAAATATATTCCCGAAACCATACTGACGATTCATCAGTATGTATGATAGATGCAAATGTATGAACAAAAAAATAAAAAATTACAAATATACTCTCGGAATGCAAACACAGGTGTAACAATAAAAAAATTAATTTATTATTTTAAGTTCATATATATATATTTTTAAAAATTTATTAAATATAAATAAAAAATTATAAATTAAATTTTTTATGTTATAACATTTTACATCAAAATAATTTATAATTTATTTTTTAAAAATTAAATTTAAAATATTTTTATTTTATAATTATAAATTATTTTATAATTATGAATTTAAAAAATAGATTATAAATTATTTTGGTAAATATTATAAAATAAAGTTTAAGATTATAAATTAAATTTAAAATATTTTTTATAAAATATATTTAATTATTTTAATTTATATGATAAAAATTAAAAATTAATATAATATAAATAAGGGATTTATACGATGAAAGTATATATTTTTAATTTTAGTGAAAGGAGTTTTTATCATTTATAAAGAAGTATTGCTCATAAAGTTTAGTTTTTGACAAAGGGATAAAGGTCTATTTAAAAAAAATAAAGAGATTTTTGTAAAAATTTATTAACAAAGAGTAAATATTATTTCAAAAAATCAGAAAATGTGTTATTCCTCTTTTAAGAATATTGTTTTATGAAATATATTATATAACACTTTACTTTTGTCTCTTGTTTTATGAATAAAATATTTTTATAATATATTTTATTTGAGAGAACTATCACTTTGTGTCTCAGTTGTTAAATTACATTTTGAGAAATCCAACGGTCAGGATAGTATGATTGATCGGAACACGAACAACACTCTATTTTTGCCCATTCATTAAATGGGCTATGTAATTATTAAATTAAAAAAAATCTGTTTGGCGGTCCCACCATAACTCTTTGTAGCAAATGCAAATACATGTTTTTCTCTTTAATAAATTTTTTTTAAACTATTTTTTGTGTTGGGCAATTTTCACCTGAAGTACCAAACTTCTTGTTTTACTCATGTAGTTTGATCATACGTAAAAACGTGTTCTTCTCTTTAATTAATTAATTAGATTATTATTATTATTATTTTTATATATAAAAAACTCTAATTTATCTAATTAAAAATAAATATTTAACAATAATTATATTTAAAAGAATAATTTAAATAAAATTTACGATTTAAATTGCTATTCTGAATACGATGACTATTAAATATTTATATCCGAGTAAATAAATTAAATTTATATATATATATAAAAAAAAATATTATTATTATTTTTTTATAAAATTTTATTTTATTTAATTAATTTGACGGTAACAAATAAAAGTATATAATATAATAAAATAATTTTATACTGTCAACTTATCAAACAAACTGATAAATTAAAATATAGTTTTACTAAAAATTTAGGGATTAAAATAAAATAATTTTATTATTTTTAGGATTTTAAGTAAAAATAATTTTTATATTAAAAATTTAAAAAAACTTTGGTAATAAAATTTTATTAAAAGATAATCATATATATTTTTAAATATAAAATATTTCCATCAATTCGAAAGTTAATTTTCAAATATAAAAACCTTTTTTCACGCTCAAAAATTAACTTTTAAGTTTAAAAGTTAATTTTTGAATTTTTAGTTATTTTAAAATAAAATTATGTTATGAGATTATTTTTGAATTTTTAATATAAATAATAATTATTTTTTGCTTCAATCCCTTATTTTATGTTATGAAATTTCTAGGAAAAATACATATATTTATTATGTTATGTGGACCGTTTATATATTGACATTGATTGGACTCAAAAATTTATTTTTTCAAAGGGGAAATTGGAAAATTCTTCCATTCACGTGATTTGGTCTCTTTTCATTTCAATAGAATCCGAAACTTATACATCCTTTAATTTTCGAATTAAATTGCAATACGGAGGTATTCGTTGACGTCGACTTTGACTTTTTTGACGCGTTTTAAAAAATAAAATTTTAAAAAATATTTAATAAACACAAACTTTTAACAGAATCTAAACATCTATATATTTTGTCGGAACTACAACAATCACAGTCACACAGTTTATTAACAGAAATAAACTACAATCGATTATAAAGCAAACGAAAAAACAGAATCAAAGGATAGTTAT
>JAVXUL010042439.1:0-10943 GCA_035590515.1 Trichilia minutiflora
GATGATGAATAGTGAGTTTCTTGAATTTACTAAAGAGTTCCTAGACATCATATGATGATGCATGAGACCTTGGAAGTGTGTTTTTCATGAGATAAAAAATGGATAAGCATGATGGAGCCAAGGAGTGCATTCGACCATAATGACTGCATTGGATGAAATTTGTTTTATCATGTGTTTTAAGTGTGATTGCTATGCTTTCATGTCCTTAATCCATTCTTTGATGTTTTGAACATTTGATGGAAGCATGAAAATCAAAATGGAGGCATAATGGTTTTGGTCAAAAGGGAAGACAATGAACTTGGTTGTGTTTTGCTTTGGTTGCATGCTTGCTTTATGGTTTTGATGGAATTATGTTATTTTAATTAATGTATTTTGCCATTTCCATAACCTATATATTAGTTAATGTGATTAATTAAGTGTATATGTGTATTTATACATTGTATGATAATGTATAGAAATATATGTATTTGGATGTATGTATGTATTATATAATGTATAAAGTGTTATATGTGTATGTAATACATTAGGTTAATTAAATCATTTTACATGCCTTGGTTAATAACTAATTATATTAGTTAGTAACCAAAAGATGTCATTTTCATTGCTTTACACTTACATTAAAATGATTGGCCAAGGCTTTAATTTTTCAAACCTTAGGTTATAATGAAGCCTAAGGTAATAATTAAATCTAATTTTTTTATTAATTTTATTTAAAAATTAATTTGGACACTTGTTAGAAAATTAGGGTTTATGGAAACCCTAATTGCATTTAAAAGTGTAAATGATATATTATTATATTAAATATGTTTAATTAGATTAAATATATTTAATGGTTTTAATATATTTGATAAATTAAAATTATTAATGCTTTAAGGATGTAAAATGACTTGTATTAATTAATTTAGGGTTTATGAAATCCTAATTAGTTAATTAAAATACCATTTAGGGTTTAAGAAATCCTAATTAATTAATATATATTAATATATATGTTAAATTAGTTCATTTATATGATAAATTAAAATATTCAACATATATAAGTAAATATGTTTAATTGAACCTGTAACTAAATTATTTATATGACAAATAATTTATTAAGCTTATTAAATTCCAACCATAAGTGTAATTTATTAATTATATGAAAATATATGTTCATTGGCTGAATATGTATTTAACCAAATCTATAAAATTAAATTTTATAAAAGATATTTTATTTGTGTGATAAATGAAATAATTTATGAAATTAGGGTTTATTAATTAGGTTTCTAGTTATGAGTATGAATACATTTATGTATGTGATATACAAGTGTATGAACACTTATAAGCATTGATTATTATTCATATGATGGATAATTATTAATGCGTGCGACAAAACTAGGAATAGGGAGAGAGAGAAAATTTGCATTAGATGTAAATAATAAAATTGCTTGGCTTAACACCCTAATAATTATCATATGTATGCCTCCCATTATAGGATGAATAATGATTCATTTATATAAATTTTCTATTCCAAGATTTCTATTATGTGAGGAGTAAAGAGTTTTTGTATTTGAATTGGGTTATCTGGTTCTCAATAATATTCGACTCTCAACCAATATTTCTATTATGTGAGGTTGGGATGAGAATATTATTTAAGAAAGTGCAGTAGTTTGAATATAAATGGTGTAGGATACCAAGATTTCTATTATATAAGGTATTTGAAACTATAGCACTGGATAGATCGAGTCCTGTATGAGATACAGTAAGGAAAGTGTTCCTTACTCATTAGATTTAATTTACCAAGATTTTTAGTATGTGAGGTGAATTAAATTTTACCGAGAAAACATTACCACTAATTTTATGAAATCTAACAAAACGTTTAAATCATATTTTACGGAGTGTAGAGTTTAAATTAATCAGTGACAGTTGATGTGATCAACTATTTAATACTTAATGCGTTCAATTGTTGAATTTATTAGCAGTAATTTGATAATACTAAGAGACTGTTTTTCTATGTGATTTTTCCAGTTCTCTCTTGATATATATAGAGATGTCATCGTCAAATGTTTTTGCTAAGATATTGAATACTAATCAATTAACCAGACTGAATTTTAAGGATTGGTTGCGAAATCTAAGAATTGTTCTCGATTTCGAGAATCTCATTTATGTGTTTGGGAATGAGATGCCAATGTCCTATGAGTAGGATGCTCCTCAAGAGGACAAAGATGCTTTTAATAAATGGTAATTAGATAATCATAGAGTACAACTTTACATATTGGCATTGATGAACCGAGAGCTTCAGACTCGATATGAGGCTGTGATGTTTGTGTATGAGATACTCATATCGTTACAGGAATTATATTTTGATAATTCTAGAGTTATCGAGTATGATTTGTGGTACACCTTGTTTAACACAAAATTGAGATAGGGCACTACTCCTGATGATCATGTCATAAAGATGATAAATATGATGAATCAGTTGGACATTTGGGGAATCGTGATCCCTGATTGCCTTAAAGTGAATGTGATTTTACAATTCCATCAAATTATGAAGGATTTATAATGAATTATAATCTAAATCAAGTTGAGCGCACTCTTCCTGAATTACTAAATAAAATTCAGGATTATTATAAACAGAATATTAAAGAAAGAGACATGAAGATATCTACATGACCACCACTAGTAGGATTGGTAAGAGGCCATGACGCTCATTTTAAGGTCTAAAAGTTGGATCTCGAAAAAAGAAAGTAAAGAAAAATCCACCGCCTCCTAAGAAGTCTAAAGCAAATCCCAAAGGAAAATATTTCCACTACGAGATAGAAGGACATTGGAAGAGGAACTGTCCTGAATACCTCAATAGCCTTAAGAAGGCCAGATCAGGTATGTATAGTAGTTATATGATTGAATATGAATTAAGTATTAAATTTGATATTCATTCATGGGTTATTGAGACAGCTGCTACATCTCACTTTTATATGTTCTTGCAGGTACTATAGAATAGTTATGTGTTATCTGGAGATGGGATCATACTATGAGTAGCGAATGGAGCAAATGTTACTGCTAGAGCTATAGGATCATACAAGCTTCAGCTGTCGTCTGGACATATTTTAAGATTATATAATATTTTATATTTTAAATCTACTGTACGAAATATCGTATCTTTTTCTGTACTATATAAATCTAGTTACTCTGTACAGTTTAATGAAAATGAATATTTGATATATTTTAGAAATGTATGTCTTGGTAAAGCAGTTAATACAAATAGTTTATATGTCATGGAATTGAATAATAGTTATTCATTTTTTACCGTTTCTTATAAAAGAATTCGAATTGATACTGACTCTAAGTATCTGTCGCATCACAGATTAGGTCACATCGGAGAAAGATGACTTACATAATTTGAAACTAATGGGATATTAATCTCATTAGGTTTTGAACCTTTTACAACCTATGAGTCATGCTTATGAGATGAAATGACCAGATTTCTATTTAAAAGTAAAGAAAAGAGGTCAAATGAGCTTTTGGACCTTATACATACTGATGTATGTGGCCCATTCAATATAGTGACCAAAGGAGGTTTTGAATACTTCATTACCTTTACCGATGATATGTCATGGTATGGGTATATGTATTTGATGAAATACAAATAAGAATGCTTTAAAAGATTTAAAGAATTCAAAAATGAAGTTAAAAAACAAACGAGAAGGAGTATTAAATCCCTGTAATCAGATCATGAAGGTGAATACTTAAGTATCGAGTTTCAAGAATTCTTAAAAGAGAATGGTATTATCTGGCAGATGATTCCTCTGTACATCCCTGAGCTTAATGGCATTTTAGAGAGAAAGAATCGTACTTTATTAGATATGGTACGATTAATGGTAAGTTTTACAGATTTAACATTATATTTATGAGGATATGATTTGTAGACACAGCACATATCCTTAATAAAGTTCCAACCAAATCAGTCCAGAAAACACCATATGAGTTATCGTATAGTAGGAGACCCAGCCTCAATTATATGAGACCCTGAAGATGTCCAGCATATGTCAAGCTTGTTAAGCCTAATAAGCTTGATGCTAAATCTGAAATGAGTCAATTTATTGGGTATCCTAAAGATAGTTTAGGATACTATTTCTACTTTCCTTCTGATAAGAGGATTTCAATCAGTAGGAATGCGTACTTCTTAGAAAAGGAATTTCTCGAAGAAGGTATTACAGGTAGAGAAATTTTGCTGAAGGAACAATCCTTAGAAGCTCGACCCAATAGTGTTGATGTTGGAGAGTCCAGTCAACAACCTTATGTATCGATTGACCCAACTCTAATTAGAAGATCCACTAGAGTTCCTAAGTTACCTGAGAGATATAGATTTCTCAGTGAGCAAGATTTGAATCTTATCTAGTGGGAGAATCGGATTATGGTGATGATCCAAGAACATATGAAGAGGCAATCCTGAATAAGGATTCAAGAAAATGGCTAAAGGTGATGAGATTGGAAATCGACTCCATGCATGTTAATAAGGTATGAACACTTGTTAATCCATCGAAAAGAATAGTTCCTATCGATAATAAATGGATCTTCAATAGAAAGATTGGAAACGATGGAAAGGTGGAGACCTACAAAGCTCACTTGGTTGCAAAGGGTTACACTCAAAAACCAGAACTAGATTATGAGGAGACCTTTTCACCTGTAGTGACGATTAAGTCCATTCGTATAATGCAACCTTTATTGGATATCATTATTATGAGATATGGCAGATGGATGTGAAAACAGCTTTTCTCAATGGTTATGTAAAGGAAAATATATTTATAAAATAGCCTGTTGGATTCGTGCACTCTACTAAGCCTTATGAGGTATGCAATTTGGTTCGGTCCATTTATAGAATGAAGCAAGTCTCTCGTAGCTGGAATATCCTGTTTGATGAGACAGTTAAAGCATTTGGCTTCATCAAAAATTCGGATGAACTATATGTTTATAAATAGGTTAAAGATCATACAATCACGTTCTTGATAGTGTATGTAGATGACATACTTTTGATATGTAATGATGTAGGCATGATGACAGAGATAAAGATTTGGTTGTCTAAAACCTTCTCCATTAAAGATTTAGGAGAAGCTACCTATATTCTCGGGATTCGAATCTATAGAGATAAATTGAGGTACATTAAAAAGATATTGAAGACGTTCAACATAGAGAACTCTAAGAAAGGTCCCGCGCCCTTCAATCAAGGTCTTCATCTTTCTAAAGATATGGGTCCAAAGACTGATGAGGAGTATCAACGGATGCATGGTGTTCTCTATGTGTCGGCTATACGTAGTCTGATGTATGCCATACTTTGTATAAGACCTGACATTGCATATGCGATAAACATTACTAGCAGATATCAGGCTAATCCCTGGGAAAGACATTGGTCAGTAGTGAAAAAAATCCTTAAGTACTTAAGAAGAACTAAGGTTTTGATTCTGTGTTATGAATCTCAAGAGTTAGACATTCATGGGTATAAAGATTCAGATTTTTAAGCTGACATAGATGATCAAAAGTCAACATTAGGTCTCATTTTTCTATGTAATGGAGGTGCTGTTGAAAAAGTTTCAAACAGACGACAAAAACTAACTCTACTACTGAAATTGAATATATTGCTACTTTAGAAGCGATAAAGGAAGCTGTTTGGATGCAAAAGTTTATGTTCAAACTTGGTGTAATTCTTAGTATGGCCTATCCAATATCTATGTTATATGATAACACAGGTGCAATCGCTCAGGCCAAGGAACCGAGAGCGCACCAAAAGTCCAAACACATTCAGCAAAAATATCATATCTTGAGAGAATTTATTGGTGCTGGAGAGATCATTATCCAGAAGATAGCATCACCGAAAAATGTCGTTGACCTTTTCACTAAGGCGATGATATCAAAGCAGTTGGACCATCATCTTGAGAAAATGGGTATTAGATACAACAGCGAATAGCTTTGGTGCAAGTGGGAGTTTGTTAGTATTGTATGCTCTAAAATTATTCGTGTTGTCGGTTTTGGACCATTATTGTATCAAATTACTATATATATTTTATATATATTTATGTATTTACTTATTAATAAAACTATTTATTATTCATATGTGTAAGTTGCTTTCTCTATTTATCATACTAGTAATAGAGTATGCATATGATCGGTCCAGATAATTTGATTATCGAAACGTTTCCTACTTAAGTGATATCAACTAGGCATTGGTACCACATAGTAAGCTCACTAGATATCTTCAATGAATATCATAAGATGATATTAGTACGAGTAAGATGATAGTCATGTTATAAAGGTATTAGTGTATATTAATAGTTAGAGAACTTTTTTTCAAACGTGACCGAGATATGATGAATTATACAGATAGATGTTGTTAATAATTCATCATAAAATTGTACTAGTATGAAATGTGTTCCTCAGATCTGAGAAATCATTATTGTCATTCAATATAGATGAATAGAATCCATAAGGTGTATAAGTACGAGGCATGCTTTGCATGTAGAAGCTCGTTTGGTCATATGTTGTTTATATCGAGATGCAGATGATTATTAATAGGGGATCCATCGACTTGAATATTAGGATTTTGGGATACCGTTGACTCAGTGTACATTTAAGCTCCCTTTCAAATATTGGTAGGCACTTGAAACCCAAATCTCTGATCGGAGTATTTTATAGTTGCACGAAAGAGTTTATAGCAACGAATTCAGTGTACTATAGCCATAAATTCGACATATGATCGACTTTAAGATTTTTGACTTCCATGAGCTCTAATTTGATCGGGATTAGACGTAGAGAATGAATTTATTCATGTTAGTGTATATCCTAAAAACCATTCATGTTGTAAGTTTTAAGGCAAATGATCTTGTATAAATTCTTATATATTAATGAAAGAAGTAGTTGTTTATTTACATACGTTTGCTACTTCCTTTATTTTTCATGCAAATGAATGAAGAATATATGTAAATTGTCTAGATTATTTTATTTAATTATTAAAGAAATTATCAAATCGTTCCTTACATACGTGATGTTGAATGGGTAATTATATCACATAGAGGCATACTAGTTACCGTCTAATGATATTATATGATAATATATATAGGCTGACAATATATGTATTGTCATAAGTGCATTAGTGTGGATTGATAGTTGGTGAAATATTTATCGAACGGGATTGAATATCGATGAATCACATGATATGCATGCAGTCAATGATTTATCGATAGATTATAATAGTGGGCGACGTAATCCTTTGAACTGAGACTTGTCAAATTGAACTTTGTATGAATGGGTATATTTCGTATGGTGTATAATTGCAGGGCTAATCATACCTTATACAAAAAATCAGTTTGGGTATACTTTGTTCATATAGGTGTTCGATTGACAATTAAGATGGGATCCGTTAGCTCGACACATTGGATTGAGAATTCTCTTTGCCTCTGTCCTAGTCGAGTTCTTAATCAAATATCGATATAATGTCTTGATTATAAGTCTATGGCCAAAGCATAATATTAACATATGATCAACAATTCAAAGGAGTATCAAGATTAGGGTTTTGACAATCTATGAACCCTTTCTCGATCAAGATACGATTACGGAAAGAGATCACTCACATGTTACGTACAATCAATAAAAAGTTTGATGAAGATACATCTTCATCGTGACTTAGGGACTATGGCGCATTGCTAGATACTAACCATTGTCAATAAGCAACTGAAATGTTCGAAGCTGAAATGTTCGGTATATGTTCATGACTGAGTCACAATAAACTTTTATGGTCTACTAAGATCATCTAACGTTTCTTCACCTGAGAGAGAGATAAAATATTATCGAGAGAGGGCTAGCACATTCATGATAATATAGAAATAGGTCGAAACTGATATGTATAATTGGTATATGTATTAATACTCTTTAATATGTTAAAGAGGTAATTTAATATAAATTATTTGTCAAATTTGATAATAATGATAATAAAATATTTTGAAATGTGATTTTAAAGCAAAATGATGAAAACTAAATTAAATAGTTTAATTTAGTGTAAAATGATCATTTTACCCCTGTGTGATATATGTGTATAATTTATTGTAAATTACAAATTTAAATTTGATAATTGTGATTATCAAACATATTAAAAAAGAATTTTAATATAAATATGATAAAATCTAAATTAAAGGGTTTAATTTAGATAAAAATGACCATTTTACCCTTTTGTATAAATGTGATCAAGGGTATTATAATAATTATACCATAATTATGGATTTTGTTTAATCTATTATATTAATTAATTTGACTGTTATATGATTTATTTAAGTGTTAAATAATAAAATAAAAATTGATTTTATTAATGGTCACAAATTAAACACATGTCATTATATAATTGGTTTATATTTTGATTTTGTATTTTATTTTCATTGGTCCAAATGTATTGGTTGCGCACTTCTAAGATGAGAAGGATTGTATCACATAATTTTTATTTAATTAATATATTTATAAGATAAAAACTAATTAAATTAAATAAAAAAGAAAAAGAAAATATAAATATCCACCATTTTCTTTTATTTTACCAAGGAAAAAAAACAAAAATTACATACTCTCTCTCAAGTTGGCTCTGCCATGGTGAAGGGAGGAAGAGGATCGTGTAAAGTGGAGAGAGCTTAAGGTTTTAAGCTTCATCTTCATGACATCTTCAAGCTTACAACAAGGATAACAAAAAACCTAAGGTAATTCAAGTTTGCTTCTCTTGTTTTCCATGCATTTAGCTAAGGTTTTTGCTTGATAAATTTACAATTTAAGCATGATTTAGGTCATAGAACCTTCAAGTGGTATCAGAGCATATTAGGTTTAAGATTTGGCTTATGATATGCTTGGAGTTTTGGTTAATACACAAAAGGAAGTGGTGTAATCTTGGTTTTCATATTGTGAAATTGGTTTACACTACTTCCATAGTGTTTCTAAGATATATTATATGATAAGTGAATATTAGGAATGATGGTTGTGGTTGCCAAAATGGAAAAAAATTGAGTTTGGAACTCAATTAGGTGCCATTGAGGCACATTGCTACATATTTGACTTGTTCAAGTGTTTTGATGTATTCAATGGGGTTGTTAATGTGTTTGGGTATTTTTAGCAAGTATTTAGATGTGTTATGAAGTGTTTTGAGGCTTGGTTTTAGTTTGAAGACATTTGAATTTGTAGGAAAAATTTTTAGAAAATTCAAGTGCAAAGCGGCCAAACCATTTTTTTTTCAAGTAAGCACGTGCAACGTACGCGCCTGTCGCCCTGCTAGCGGATGGGCACGTGAGCTGGCCTAGTGCACGAGTGTGTGTGACACGCCACACACCTAGCATCGGTCCTTGCACCCACTGCATGCACCCCTGCCTTTTTCTACCTCAAAATAAATTTTTAATATTTTTTGTGTTTTCGAACTTCAGATACATCCTGCCTTGCGTTTTGAGTGATTTTGATAACTTCTTAATGTGTTTTGAGAAAAACAACACATCGACTTTGCCCAAAAATTATATTAATAATATTTAATACAAAATTATTTTGTATTTTATATAATTAATATAAATGTTTGTTTAAATGTTACCAACATGTTTGTTTGTGTATTTATATATATAGATAAATATTTAAATGTTAAATATATGTATATCTATTAGTCGTTTTATTTATTTATGTGATAAATAAATTAAATGTTGAATATTTTTATTTATATGATAAATAAATTAATTATTCATTATTTATTGATATGATAAATAACTAATTATGTTTTACTTGGTTTACAATAATGATTGCATAAAAAATATAATAATATGTGTTTAAAAGATTTAAATGCATGTTACTAAGCTTGGATGTTTTGTTAATGTATTTAATCTTGATTAAATGCATGAAACGTATATATTGTATATATATGTGCCTATCTATTATACATTTAACTTGGTATACCCATATTTGTTTGTTCTGTATGTATATTCTGGTTGCAGATGTCTAAAATATGCATTTGATACATGTATATATAGACTTATGTATATTGAAATGTGTAAAAATGTAAATAGATAGAAATAAAACATTAGGCTTAGGTTCACAAATATAGATTCGGTGACCAACATTAGTAAATATTACTGATACTGACATTGGTGTGGCACGTTAATCATATCAAAATAAGGGTTAACTAGTTCAGTGAACGATTGGCCCAGTTTGACAGTTAGCGTTATATACCCAATGCAAATTTTCTAACAAATAAAACAAGATTTATATTTTGACTAGTTATCACAAACAATATACAAACAAATAATTCTTGTATGATAAGGATTATTGTCCTTAAAACAATAAAAACCAAAACACAAATATCACAAAACTTATAAGACAAGGTTTTTATAACACAAGCATATTTGGAAAAGCCGATTTTCTAAATTAGAAATATGATTTCTGAATTAAAACATGTAATGATTACATGTGGATTAACAAGTAATGACTTGTTAATAAAATCACACTATTGTAAGTTAAAAGAGTTATTCATATGATAAATAAATTAGTTTTAAAAAATGTTTTCAATAAAAGGGTCTTAAAAGAATTTTAAATTGTTGAAAATTTTATAAAAATTATTTTATAAATAATAATATTTATTCATGAGATGAATGAATATTATTAAATATAATTGTCTATTGATGTAATAAATTTTTTTTTATATATATTTCTTTAACAATAATAATATTTATTCATATGAAAGAATATTATTAATCTTTTGTAAAATTGTTTTATATAGAAATATTTCTTTATAATAATATTTATTCATATGATAAATGAATATTATTAATGTTTTGATTAAATTTTTTTTAATAAATGGTGTATTTAAAATTTTAAAATAACTCCCTGAAATAATTATTAAATTCTAGCCTCCTATTATGGGATGACGTTGAGGTCTTTGACATAAATTAGTATCCCAAGATTTCTATTAT
>JAVXUL010042450.1:0-10943 GCA_035590515.1 Trichilia minutiflora
ATTTTATTGTTGATATTTTATGGATCAATCCATGTCGATAGGGTAGGTGAAAAAGTCGGGGCCCGTAAAATATAAAAATATCGGGCTTTGAATTTTTATGCTTGGACTAAGACCAGGCTAAAAAAGGCCCAAAACCCAGATTTTAATACCGTAAAATCCAATTGACACAAATATTTCCTAAATTTTAAATTTTACAGAAAAAAATAATGATAACCAACCTTAAAATTTAAAACGCATTTTCTCTCGTCGGAATTGACTCCCGCGTACGAGACAATCATTAGATGCTGTCGCCGGTTGCACGACACAGTCGGAGCTGGCAGCCTGCGCGCAGTTGTCTTTCAGTTTAGGAACCAAGAGGCGAATCGACTTTACGTCCCGTGTAACCCTCACAGCCCCCTCTCGTCCTTTCCTCCCGGCTCCCACACGCTGGCACTCCACCATCAGTAAGTTAGACAACTTTTCTTTCTAGATTAGGATGTGCGTCTAAGTATATGCATATTATATGTTTGATGAAATGACTAGATAAAATACATGTTCTGAATGTACATTATTGTTGGTTCTTGATTAATTGATTATCAGATAGATGTACGTGGCTACCGTTGCTTTTTTATCGTTGTGATTATTGTTTCTGCATTGAAACTTTGGTTGGAATGTCAATTATGTGCTTAATTAGTTCAATTAGGTGGGGTTTTGTTAGGGTTTAGGTATATATTCCTGAAGTTTCCTTTTGTTATTGAATTCGTTGAGTGATTGCATATTGTTTCTTGAAATATAATTCGCGCATGGATGAATTCACCTCTGTGGGTTTTCAGTAGGGTTTGTGCTTATACACAAGTTTTGGAGTATCTGTTTGTTATTTCATGCGTTAAGATCGAGTGTACAGGAAGAAAGAAGCTTAACGAGTAACTACAGTCAATAAGTTATTGAAATACCACTCAAATTGAAAGCCCTGCAACGGCTTGAGACAGAAATTCAATTTCTTATGTTGGGTGTTATGAGTGTAAATGATCGAATTTATATATGATAATTGAAAGTGTTTAGTTTATGGAATTTTGAGAATTGGATTTAGGTTTTATGTAGTGTTTGACAGCTGAGAAAATAGTGCTAAAAGAAAGTTGAGAGAGTTTTTCTCTATTATATTAGAATTGAATGTATACAGGGTAAAAAAGATTCACTATTTATACATAGATCCAGGATAGTCTAGAAACCTCCCTAACCATCCTCTGCTACTATGTACAGCTGTAACTAACAATTAGGGAAATAACATATTGCAGACTATAACAGAATACTAATCACATGCTTAGTGAATGGTTACAGCAAGTAATGCAGGGGCATAGTTCTTCTTCTATATAAGCATGAATGGGGTTGGTTTTTGTGTAAACCTACTTCTTCCATGACAACCATCACAACCTATCATCTTGGAATTGAAATGGGGCTTAATCATTAATGTCTTGTAAATGGCTGGATTTTGATGTTTATTTGTGTAGAAAATGTAAAGTTTATCAGCGGAAAGGATGAATAGAATGCTACGTATTGTTTTGATGAAATATTTTAAGGTTCATTTAATAAAATAATTCATATCATGACAGTAAAAAATCGTGAATTCTGAAGTGTTTATTAATGCAATATTCTATAGAGAGAGAGCTGTGGAAATTTCTCTTTTTTAAAAATTATTTATTAAAGTGTTGTTGATCTGAATTTTTAAAAACTAAAGACTCTTAATTTATCTGGGTAATGAGAGATCGCCAGCTTTTATATATCAGTGTTACAACAATTCTTAAGGTCCAGAGATTGCTGCATACTGTCACTGCTGTTTTGCCAACTTATAGACAGGTCAAAATGTGCAAAATGCGCATGAGGGTGATTGGCAGCTTATGATCGTTCGAAGGTCAACGTCTCTGCAGGATATTCAGATTTGGCCTGGAAAGCCCTTTAAACCCCGAATTCCATTTTTCTCCAATTTCTCTTCGTCAACACAAAAACGAGCCTCTAGCTCTGTAGAAGGCTGAAGGTACGCTCTTCATTTGTTTCTCAAGCAATTACAAGCCGTTTATTTTCCTCTATAGAGGGAGACACCCTATACAGAAGAATTTCACCATTGGGTAATCTCAGCAATTACATTTTTGTTGTTGATTAATACATTATCATATTTATGTACATGGCTACCGTTGCTTTTTCATCCTTTTGATTATTTTTTCTGGTTGAAACTATATTATTGGAATGTGAATTATGTGCTGAATTAGCTCAATAAGGTGGGGTTTTGTTAGGGTCGGTATATATACGAGTTCCTGAAGTTTCCTTTCGTTATTGAATTCGTTGAGCAATTGCACATATTTCTTGCAATATAATTTGTGTACGGATGAACTCACCCATGTGGGTTTTCAGTAGGGTTTGCGCGTATACACAAGTTTTTGAGTATCTGTTTGTTATTTCATGCATCAAAATCAAGTGTACAAGAAGAAAGAAGCTTAACTAGTAACTACAGCCAATAAGTTATTAAAATACCACGCAAATTGAAAGCCCTGCAATGACTTGAGACAGAGATTAAATTCTTGTGTTGGGTGTTATGAGTGTAAATGATTGAAAGTGTTAATTTAAGGAATTTTGAGAATTGGATTTAGGTTTTATGTGGTGTTTGGCTGCAGACAAAATTGATGCTAGTAGATCCAGAATACTCTAGAAACCTTCCTAAGCATCCTCTGCTATTATGTACAGCTGTAACTAATAATTAGGGAAACAACAAATTGCAGAGACTATAACAGAATGTTAATCACATGCTTAGTGAATGGTTGCTGCCTCAGCAAGGTACCGCCATTATTTATGCAGTGACTTCATCGGATATGTTTATAGCAAGTAATGCAGGGGCGTAGTTCATCTTCTATACGAGCATGGATGAGGCTGGTTTTTGTGTAGACCTACTTCTGCCATGGAACAACCATCATAACCTATCATCTTCGAACTGAAGTGGAGTTTAATCATTAACGTCTTGTAGATGGCTGGATTTTGATATGTTGAATGAGTTTATTTCTGTAGAAAAGGTAAAGTTTACCAGCAGAACGGATGAGTAGAATGCTATGTATTGTTTTTGATGAAATATATTATGGGTCATTTAATAAAAATAATTCATATCATAACAATAAAAAATTGTGAATTCTGAAGTATTTATCAATGCAATATTCTACAGCGAGAGAGAGATGTGCAAATTTCTCTTTCTTTAAAAATTATTTATTAAAGAGTTGTTGATCTGAATTTTCAAAAACTAAAGACTGTTAATTTATTTGGTTAATGAAAGATCACCATCTTGTATTTATCAGGGTTACAACAATTCTCAAGGTCCAGAGATTGCTGCATACAGTCACTGCTGTTTTGCCAACTTATAGACATTTCAAAATGTGCAAAATGTGCACGAGGGTGATTGGGAGCTCAAGTTGTCCAAGATGTTCAATCAACGAGGAAGATTGGGCTGCAGATTGGCTAAACAGGTTATGGGAAACTTATATCATTCTAGGAAATAGTAAAAAGCAAAGTAGGGATGGATTGAGGAAGTTTGTTACAATCGATAGCTACCACACTCAAGAGGAATGATTTGATCTATTAATGATACTAATATGGGTAATATGTTAATATGGAATGCAAGGAATAAATGCCAGTTTGAGGGAAAAGGGAAGATGCAGGTTATTGGCAAGGGAGATGCAATGAGGGAGTCATTTATAAGAGTTAGTTCTAGCAATTATGTGTAAGGATGAAGTGCCACAAGTGATACAAAAACATGGATACCACCTCTGTTTAACTGGTTCAAATTGATCATGGATGCACCAGTCAATGCAGGAGAAAAAAAACACACGAAACTCAGATGGTGATACCATAGCAGGAGAAACAAAGAGATCAGTTTTCAAACGGTATGTTGAGCCGGTAGAGGCTGAAGCTATGTCCACCCCATACACAAAGGCAAATATTAATTAGGATAGGTGAATAAATTCAATCTTATGCCTTTGATTATATAAACTCAGCATTGCACTATATCTTCCTCAGTGAAAAGCCATAGAATAACCGGAGTTTCTTTCTTCAAGCACGCAGAATGTGTTCAGGCTGTATTAATCAACAGCTGAATGCTGTATGAGAACAACCTGATCATTGTTCATGGCAATTCAAAGGTGACCAAAAGATGAACCCTTCAGAAGTTCTGATTTTTGATAGGTATATCTAAGTTGATTCGAAATTATATCAAATCAGGGAACTTGATCTGCCTACTGTCACAACGTACAGAGGGGGAAGTGAACTTTGTTCAATATGCCTCCACCGTAGATGACGATGACAAATGTGTCAAAACAGTATTTGGGTTCTTGTAAGGAGTTCGCTGTTGTTCTATGTTACATTGGTGTCAATAAAATTTATGTACGAATGGAATTGTGCAGTTTGTTTAGATAAATGATTGAATCAGGCAATAGATTTTTCTTTTTCGTAATGGTGTCCGATTTACTCAATTTTTTTGTGTTATAATTTTATTCTTGATTTATATCAAACAAAAAGAAATATCTTAAATAAATTGTTTTTCACTACAAATAATATTTAAGCCATAAAAAATAAATATATTAAAAGAATTTATAAATAAAATGAGAAGTAGAATATAATTTGTATTTTGTTGCTTTCTTGCACTATCACAGTTCACAGGGTGATGGTTTTCCATTTTCCATTTTATTTCGTAAATTCGTTTTTCTTTTTTTTAATGCAGAGCAATTTTAAACTATTTTTTCTGTGTTTTTGGTTATTAATAGCTTTTAAAGAGATGGAAATAATTGTGAGTATTGCTTGCTATTTTTTGGATGATTTATGAGTTCGAAGATGAATCGACAGTGAGTTTAAATTGTGTTTTTGTTGCTAAACATTTAATAAGAATTTATTATGAATTTTTTTAAAAATATTGTGATTAGAAAAATAATAAATTTTGAATTTCATAGTTGCAAAAGAATGGCTATGGCGGCTATAGCTGAAAAAAAAGAAGGTATTTTTCTTTATTTTTTTAATTTTAGTCTTTTAAACAAAAATAAATTTCTATAATAAAAAATATATTAATTAAATAAAATTAATAGTAATATAATTCATAAAGGAGGAAAGAACAATAGTATGTAGAGAAGAAAATGAAAGAGAGAACAAAAAAAGGAATGTAAAATAAACAATTTGAAAAAGAAAATGAGAAAATTATTTTGTTTTATTGTTGTTGATTTCAGAGGTAAAAAAAATTATTCTAGAAGATATGTTATCTATTTGTTGAATGTAAAGAATATCTGAATATTTTTTTGGAGTAATTTTATTGATTTTTGAAAATAATTATATGCATATTATAAGAAAATAAATATATATATTTTTTTTGAATAATTGTATAGAGCTTATAAAATAATAGGTATCTTGATTTTGAAAAAAATTTTCTTGCCAAAAAAAGTAATTAATGCCTCACATTTTTTTCTCTATTAGTTTCCTGGTTTGAAATAACTGCTATAATCGCATTTTTTTTTTAATTTAATGAATTTTTAAAGGAAAAATCATATTTAAAAAAAAAGGAATTTTTAAAAATTTTATTAGATAATTTATTTTATTTTTTATCCTAATTTATTACCTTCAGAAAATAATTTTATTAATTATTAAAAAATTTTCTTTTAATTTATTGTCTTAACAAAAAATTTAATTGATTATGAAATATTAATTTACTAATTTATTTTAAAGCATTGAGTAAATTTTATTAATTATTAAAACACTATTTTTTAATTAATTTTTGTCTTCAATTTGAGAAGAATTTTTATTTCATTTTATTTTTATATTTGATATTTTAGTTAATTAAAATTTTTTATCAAGTTTCAATTAATTATGTTTGATATTTTAATGATATAATGTATTTAATTTAAAGTTTTTATTGTTTATTATTTTAGTTTATAATAACATTAGTTTAATCGCTATTATATGTTCAATTATCTAGGGATTGAATTCTGACATTTGACAATGTTTTTTGTTGACTTGTGACACATCGTGGACATTTTAGTAATTGCATTGGAAAAGTAACTTTCTGGTCTATTAATATTTTTATTAAAAGGGCATTTTTCCATCACGATTGTATGTATAGCCAAGATCCAACAATGAAAGAATCCATCACGTTTTTATTAAAAGAGCATTTTAATAACTATATTTTAATAACTAATACATTTATTGTTTTGTTTTGTTTTGTTTTAAATGTTTGAAGTTTCAAGTAAATCTTATATTATTATTTTAATTAATTAATAACTAATAGATTGATACTAGAATTATATTTATTTCAATTTTTAGTGGATCAGATGCAAATTTAAAATTTGTTTTCCTTTTATTTTTTATTTTGTGAATTTGAATAAATTAAAAATTTTCTATTCATAAATTATTGGATCAATTTGATTTAAAATAAAAATATTCAATTTACAAATTGGTTGATTGGATGAGACTTTGGTCAAATTTATACAGTCCAATTAGCCTAACAGTCCTAGCAGTTACTAGTTAGGGTGCATGTTTGCTGATAAAAATATTGAAATTTTATAATTTTTATATTCATCAAGATCTCGCATATATAAATATAGAATACAATTATGAGTTAGAATACATATCTCTTTTGGTCATTCGATGCAGTGTTTCGATCCAACTTGTAGCGTTTCAAAGGTTAGGTTTTTTTCTCTATTCTCTAACTTATAACAGCCTATTCAATGGGAAAGAGACAAGTTAGGATTTTTGAAACCCATACTTTCTTTTATATAGAGTTAGAGAGGGGACCTAGCCTAACCCTGATTGATTTTTATTGGACCTCCCCATCAAAGGCTTCAACATGACTCATGGCCTACACTGATTGTCAAAACTAGCCCGTTATAGACGTTAAGCCTAATTTTCTTTAGATCACATAATTGAGTCCACTTTACTCAATAACTATGATATTAGCCCGTTTTTAATAAAATCATAATAACGATTTAATGTAAACTTATAAAAAAATCCAATATACCAATGCTATTATTGATTATATGTTATGTAAATCAATCTTCTTCACAACAAATGTTTTATCTTGTAGTAGCTCTAAGTCTACTGCCCAGATGGAGCCGTGAAAGACAATGGACGATCGCTGCAGAAAGCTACCCGTGCTGTTGATAAATCGAGTTCCAGCGACAGGATCAGTCGACGGGGAAAGATAACTTGCAGAAGTCTTCTTTAGTTTCTCGTTTGGTTCAGTTGTGAAAATCTGCTTGAAGAGAGACTCAAATCCCCTCTCTGATATTTGCTTTGGCTGTCAAATTTACTTTCCCCCATGCAGCTTGCGACACAGACGGGCCACAGTCAAATGCGTGTGAATTCTTTTGGACCACAATCAAATACATGTTCACCATTACTATGGCATGGTATGCATCTATGTGAATATGTTTCTTTAACTTCCTTCAACTCTTTTTATTTTCAGAAATAACTTTATTCCAATTTCTCTCAAGTCTCTAAATTGAACTTTGAACGAAATAGTTGTCAAATATTGGGAAGCTATACATAAAATCAGGAATGGATTTTAAGAAAATTTTCTCCGAAGAAACTATTGATAAAAATGTTGTTTAATTTTTCACTGCAGCTTATTCATTTTGCTAACAGCAGGGGCAATATTAATAATTCTTCTTATATATATATATATATTTATTCTTATATATTCTTACATTCTTCTTATATTCATCAAATCAGAAACAATTCCTATTGACTTTTCTAAAACGATTAAGATAATTACGACTTAAACCGGATAAAGATAAAACAAAACTATCCTTTAATTAATACTTCATATTAAAAAAATTTATAATTTAATTTTTAAAAATTAAATTTAAAATATTTTTATTTTATATTCATCAAAATTTATTAATTTATTTTATAATTTAAATTTACAAGAATTTTATTTTATTTTAAAAATAACTTAAATATTTTTATACTTTATACTATAAAAAAATTTAACTTATAAATTTATATTTGAGTACTTTTAAAAAAGAATTTATCAAATATGAATATAAAATTATAAATTAATTTTTTATTTTATAATATTGTATACTAAAAAAATTATAAATTAATTTTTACAAATTAAATTTAAAATATTTTTATTTTATATTCATAAATTTTATGAATTTATTTTTATTTTGTAATTTAAATATATAAAAATTTTATTTTATTTTTAAAAATTAAATAAAAATAATTTAAATATTTTTATTTAAATTCTTGAACGACTATAATACTTATATTTTTAAAAAAGTTAATTTATAATTTTATACTCATAAGAACTTTTCAAAATAAATTTATTAAAAATAAATATAAAATTATAAATTATAAATTTTATTTTATAATATTTTATGCTAAAAGAAATTTTAATTTAATTTTTGAAAATTAAATTTTTTTTTTTTATTTATGATAATTTATGAATTTATTTTATTTTTATTCTTAAAAATTAAATAATAATAATTTAAATATTTTTATTTAAATTATTGAATAACAATATGTTATACAACCATGGGTGAAACCCATATGTTATAACCATCACAAGCTTTTGATATACATTCTAAAAACCAAAATGTATATCGAAGGCTTGTAAAACATTTATGATACCTCAACTCAATCCCAAAACCGATCCAATTATATAATCTATCATTCATATTAATTCTAGCACATTTATTTACGATTCTCTAAATCTCCATGTCAATTATAATTCAAAATTCAATTATAGAAATAAATAACCATATCCAATTCATTTCACATGAACATTTTCAAATCATTACAAAATATTATCAAAAATACTTCAAAAAATTATGTTTATCAAGTATTACAAATCATTCAAAATAATTACATACAACCTTGAAAATAATTTATAGCTACTTCATATTTTAAAGAAAAACATAAATCTCTTATTTTTAACAAACTCCAATAAACACTAAGAACAAAGATGTGAGTCGAGAGAGAAGAATTTACTAATTTATTTCTAACTCTAAGAACAAATATGTGAATTGAGAAAAAAAACTTACCAATTTGTTTCTAACTCTCGTGGTTATCACCGTTTCTAACTTTTTAGATGCTCACTATGACATGAAATTAAAAAGTGAGGAGGATGAGTATATGGTTGTATATTTTGTGAGTAAATCAATATTTAAAAATAGATATATAAAATATTAAAATTTATATTTTAAATAAAAAAGTTTAAAATAAAATTCTTTATAAAAACATAAAACGAAAACATTTTATTATTTGAAAACCATGGTCGATTCATCTAAATTTATTAGATAGACTTATTTTCTCAGTGATTACTCGGGTCAAGTTACTTGTAAGAATATTAATGATTTATCTTATGCATAAAAAATTGATGATGATATCATACAAAACATTTGATATAATGTATAATAATGATATGATCATTTTATAAAAAACTTACTTATCACTAACATTAGTCTCGAATAATTATGAAATATGACTATCCTTTTTCATCTAGTAGGTTACTCCATCATAAATGAGATCATCATCTTTCTTATAATAGTTTCACCGGTACACCACTCACCTAGGACAATTATTACCTCAATTCATAATATACTACTAATATTGTATAACTATAGATAGCCCACTGGCCATATTATCATAATAATCATCATCAATTTCAAATCTAAACTATACATACCATATTTATCATAAATCAAATAATTATTAGAAAGCCATCGTACAAGTACAATCTGTGAGCCCCGTGTCTAAATTTCAAGGATAATGTGATTATTTTTTATTTTTCTTATGCCATAATTATGTCGACTTTGTAAATAGTTGATATGATATCGTGACTCTATAATTATTTTAAAATTTTAAGTTGGTTAAGACTGTGTTTTGAAGTCGTAAATATAACAATCTCAATGAAATTAAAAAATAATTTTATTTTAAGTGGGACCTAATGATATTTTCTAATTTGAAAAGGATTCAAGTGAAATTGATGTTTAGTTGAACGAATAAGCTAGTTCGTTCGACTGATATTTTGAGAACCTTTTAAAAATTTGTAGCCTCAAATTCGTTCGAACGAATAAGAGATTCATTCCATTAAATTGGTTGATTCATTCGAACAAGTTAGGATTCATTCAAACGATAAAAATAAAAACTCTTTGACTCTTAGAAGTGTCGAAGAATTTGTTTGAACGAACCTTGGTTTGTTCGATCGAATTTAGCAGTTCGTTCGAACAAACTCTTGATTCATTCGACTGAATGACTGTGAAATAACTGATTTACCCCTATCTAAAAGTCTTTCCTTTTTATTTTCAAGGGTAAAATGATAATTTCATTATTTTTCTATAAATAGGGGATTGAACCCCTATTCCCCACCATTTCTCTCATTTTCACCCTCTCTCTCTTTCTCTCACGTTCTCTTCTCTACTCCCCACACTCCACCATCTCATTTTCATCATTCCTTCGATTTTTCTTTGGTTTTTTTATCACATTTTACATTCTAAACACTCTACCAGCTTTGATTTGATGATAGGAGCACAGAAATCATAAAGAAGAGCTAGGGTTTCGGGAATCCATTTAAGATTTTTTAAGTTCTAGGAGAAATTAAAGCAAACTAATGATACTATAAGATAATTGACGATGTTTTTAACCCACCTATATCTTTCATTTCGCATTTTATTGAATTTTTAAATATAGATTTTATTGTTCATCAGTGGGGATTTCATTAATTTTATCGCATAAATTTAGCTTATTATGTCTTAATTAGGTTATAAGGAAGTCGGATAAATCATTAGATAGCTAAAAACATAAATTTGGATCAATGTGAATGATTGAAACAGTTTTTAGGTTACTGATGAGTACATAAAAGTGTATGTGTATTAAGGGTTAAATTTATCATTTTTACACTTAAAGTATGATTATCTCTCTCCATTTATGCATATTTCTAGTTTTTG
>JAVXUL010042471.1:0-10943 GCA_035590515.1 Trichilia minutiflora
CATTATCTGCACAATTTATCGTATTCGTAACTCAAAGAACAATGCCTTGTTAGTTAACTTTTATTAGGAGAACTCCAGTTGGAAGAGAAGAGCAAGAAATAGAGCAAGCTCAACTTGTAAATAATCAAAATTTTGGTTATCGAAGCAATCAAGTATTAAACACTTACCATCTAAGCTTGTGGAACCATGAGAATTTTTTGTATAACAACAACCGAAATATCTTGCAACCATCCCCAAGGTATTCTCAACCTCAAGCAAAAAAGAATTCATCCATTGAAGATCTTTTGGGAACCTTCATAGCGAAAATAAGAAATAGGTTCAAGAAAACGGATGTTCGGATGGATAGTTTGAAAATGCATTTGGGTAACAAAAGAGCTTTGATGAAGACATTGGAAGTATAAATTAGACAATTGGCATCAGAGGTGAAGTCTCAACAAAAAGGAAAATCCTGAAGTGATACTGTGGTTAATCCAAGAGAGCATTGCAAAATCCTGAAGTGATACTGTGGTTAATCCAAGAGAGCATTGCAATGCTATTATATTAAGAAGTGGGAAACGTGTAAAAGGAACAAATGATAAAGATGATGAAAAAGTTGAAGATAATCCAGTAATTGAGGCTTGTAAGGAAGAAAAGGAGAAAAATACCACAGAATATGTTGATGAGAATGAGAAACAAGCTGAGCAATCAAAAATCACGGGATTGAAAGCTAATGATTTCAAGTCTTCCTTGCCATATTCTCAATGATTTCAAAAAAACAAAAGTGAAGGATAATTCTCAAAGTTTTTAAAGGTTTTTAAGAAGCTACAAATTAATATTCCATTCGTTGAAGCTTTAGAGCAAATGCCATGTTATGTCAAGTTTATAAAGAAGATTTTATCCAAGAAGCAGAGGCTAGGGGAGTTTGAAACGATGAATTTGACAGAGTAATGTAGTGCTATCATACAAAAGAAGTTGCCACCAAAGCTTAAGACCTGGGAAGCTTCACCATTCTTTGCAACATTGGTACTTCGTACTCTACACATACTTTATATAAGTTGGGAGCAAGCATAAATTTAATGCCACTGTTGGTGTTCAATAAGTTGGGACTAGGTGAAGTCAAGTTAACTATAATAATGTTGCAATTGATAGATAGATCACTCACCTATCCTTGAAAAATAATTGAAGATGTGCTCGTCAAAGTTGACAAACTCATATTTCCAATAGATTTTCTTATTCTTGATATGGAAGAGGATAGAAGGGTTTTGATCATTTTAGAAAGATCATTTTTGGTCATAATAAGAGCAACTATTAATGTGCAAAAAGGAGAGCTTACCATAAGAGTGTAAGATTAAGAAGTGACATTCAATATTTTCAAGGCTATGGAAGCCCCCCAAAACTCACAAGAGTGTTCTATGATAAATGTTGTGAATAACACTAGTGCAGATGAGATATTTGAGGAGTGTTATTATGAAGATCACATAAAGAACAATCATAATGAGAAGAAAACTAAAGAAATTTGTGATAGTGGTTGGAATAATTTGATTAAGTTTATTATGGTGGAAAGTTATAAGGATGATGATCCTTCAGATCACAATTCTAAAATGTACAAAGGGTGAAAGAAATAATGGCATGATAAAAAGGGTGTTGATCATACATTTGAGCCAAAAAAAACAAGTGTTACTTAACAACTCACGGCTGAAATTATTTTTAAGAAAATTGGGTTTAAAATGGTATGGCTTATTTATGACGGAGAAGTTGTTTCCTTATAGTATTGTCAAAATCAAAGCCAAAAATAGAAGAATACTCCATGTCAATCGAAGATGGTTAAAACGTTATCTTGAAGGCGAAGATGGAAAAAAAGTCTTAGACTTTCTTAATAGTCCTCCGTGAGAAGACAATCAATGTTTGACTGAGTATAATAAACTTAGTACTTGTTGGGAGGCAACCCAATGTTTTATTTATGCTTTAGTTATTTTTTATTTATTAAGTTTTTCTTTTATGGTAAATTGGTATTTTAAATTGTGTTCTTATTAATTTTAGGTTCAAGGATGTCAAGAGATAAAAAAAGCTAAGCAAACAAGCTATTCTGGTGTAACAAACATCCTAGGCAGATAGTGATAACTCTAAATAGGAGACAATAATTACGCTTGTCTCCCAAGTATGATTCTTTTGTCTCCTTTTATGCTTTTTATTGTCACTTGGAACATTGAGGACTATGCTTAATTTAATTTTTTTTTGTGGTGTGTGTGTATGTGTGGTGTGAGTCACATTTAAGAGTGTGTTATTGGATCTGAGTATTGATCTTAGTAGCATTGTGAGTGAAATTTAAATTTTTTACGCCTAGGACATCCTTAGAATAGAGTAGATTTTAGGTTTGTTATGATTATTTGTGTTTTTTTTTGTGTGAATGAATGATTGTATAAATGTATGTGTGTATTGATGAGAACTGTTGATAGGATAATTAAAATATGAACCATACATTGATGTTAAGCTTAGATGAGATAGGTTGAAATGTGAAGTGGATTGGTGTTGATAGTTTGAAAGAAAAAATTAATCAACATGCTTAGAAAAACTAAAATGAATTTAAGAATTGATTAAGCCAATTACGAAACCTAAGCTTGTGAATATTTTTGTGTTAAAAAGTGTCAAAAAAACTGAGCACTAAAATTACTCTAATGTTTTGAGGGTCTTAGTAACTGGATATTGGTATGACAAATGTTAACAATCGGGTAAAATGGATCTTTGAAATAAGAGTATGCAAAGCATCCAAGGCTTCTAACATACTAAGTAACCAGAGGTTGGCATTACAAATGTTAACACTTGCATAAAAGGCTACTTATAATCAAGATAAAGAATAAAAAACTAAGAAAGAAATAAGCTCAATTTGTGAAATGTCTATAAAATTTTATCAAATAACACTTATAAGCAAGGGTAAAGTAAGAGGTAAAATCAATTTTAGATTTATTTAAGTTTTTCAAAGGCATAAGTTTTGGAAGAAAATGAAAAAAAATTGATACTAGTCTATTGGAGCATGAATACTTGGTCAAGTTTTGAGTTTAGTGTCAATGTGATGGATTTGTAGTTCATGAGTTTTATCAATAATAAACATCAAGTGTGTATTTGTATAAGTGATCTTAATGTATGTTTTAGTTTTTGTGTGATTTTGTATTTTGTTACATGAATGAGTGTGGTAGTTTAGGATCAGGATTTTATGGGTAGATCCTCTGGAACCCGTCATGAGACTTCACTCATCGACTAAAGACATTCTAGGGGTTTAAAAGGCTTGTTGCATACGCTAAATACAACCATGAGTCCTACGAAAGTGGATTAGGATTAAGTTTAGGGGGATTTAATTTGTTAATTTTTCTTAAGATTTTTCAACTTATATTTTGCTTGTTTTTGAGTTATCATATGTTGTTTTAATGAGTTTTTGGTTGTTTCTATGTTGTAGGATCAAATTTCCAAAAGTTAGCAAATGGTGAGTAGAGGAGTGACTTTGTATAGTTTTTATAAAACGAGCATATCTTGAAGTAGATTGATTAGAATTTGATGATTCAAGATTTGTTAGAAATATATCTTCAAGACTTAAAAATTTTGCGTATACATTAAATTTATTTAAAGACATTAAGAGTATTAAAAGTGGCTGAGAAGGCAGAAGGCAGTAGTTGGAAAACAAAAAGTTAACGCTATAGCACCATTTCTAGGGTTATAGTACCAGCCAAACTAAGGGTTACGTATATTTTGCATTTTTTTCTCCATGTTTCCTTCTTAAATCTAGGTTTGGGAACTTATAAAATGAAACTTATTTCATAAGATGGCGAAAGACTTTTGAAGACTTTTTGGAGGTCGAAAACAACACAAAATCTGAAGCCAAAACATCTAAAAATTCTAGTAATCAAGAAAAGGAATGAAGATTTGAAGATTGAAGTGAAGATTTATTGAGTTTTTCTTCTTTCTTCATTCTTATACTTTGTTCTGTTGTTATTTGACTATGAATTACTTGAGTATGGATGTTATTTTGAATAAAAATATGTTAGGCTAGATCTTTTAATCTAGAGGACTGATGTAGTTTTAATTGCCATATTTGAATGTTGAATAGAATTTTGAATGAGTTTATTCATTTTTCTTTTATACATAATACTTTTGAATCACTACCATGATTTGGATGAGTTTAGAATTGAATCTTTACACTTGGGTGAGTGAGATTTGATTTAGATAATGAACAACATAACTAAGGTTGTCGATTAGTTTGAAAACGGTTGAAATCCTATAAAACACATAGAAAGAAACTAAACTTAATGCATTTCTTTCTTTAACTGGAAATAGGGATATTACAATTAACTTGGGAGATAGACTCACTTGCCTTGGGAGAGGGAGTAAATACGTATTTCTGGTTTTATAAACCTTATTCAATTGGAGATAAAAAGGGGCAATTAATACAAGGTCAAAACAATTGACAAAATTAATTCTCTAGGTTTATTATAACTGAAGTTAAGCTTCCAAAAGTTTCTATAATTTTTTTTATTTCTTTTATTGCACGTTTTAGTTTAATTAGATTTACTTTCTTTTATAACTATCATTTAGATAAAGCTTTAGGTTTAGTTTAATTGTAGGAATCAATAAAAATTTAACTACTTCCCTAAGGATACGATACCCTACTTGTCATAGGACTATAACTTGACACTGTATACTTGCACGTATAAAATTGCATGTTAGGTTTCATGTGAACACTAGGCCAGAATCAAGACATAAATCATGAGTCTTGATTTGACACTATTATAATAGGCACTCAATGTAACTTTATGATATCTACCATATAAATTCTTGCCAACTTTTCAATTGAATATTTGATCTTGATTGGAAGAAAGTGTGATGATTTAGTAAGCCGATCAATAATCACCCAAATCATGTCATAACCTACTTGTGTGCTAAACAAGCCTACCATAAAATCCATAGTAATGTGCTCCTATTTTCATTCAGGTATCAATAATGGTTAAAGTGTTCTAGTTGGTTTTGATATTCTGCGTTGATATATTGATATGTCATATATCTGACAACATATTTTGTAATTTCTCTTTTCATACCTGATCATCAATAATTCTCTTTGATAGTTTAATGCATTTTCATGCTACTTGGATACATGCAAATGCAGAATGTGAACCTCTTCTAATATTGCCTTTCTTAGCTCATTGTCCTTAGATACATAAATCTTACCTTTTCGTGATAAAATCCCATCTAACGCGATTAATAATCTTATTTTCACTTAAATCAAGTTCCATCGACTCTCATAAAAATTATATATATATTTCCATCGCTCTAAAGCATATAAAAACAAGTAAATATTTTAAAATAGCACTTAAAAGAGGAATGAAAGCAAAGAAGATATCCACTCACAAATCTGAGATGATGAGTCACTCTCCCAACGTTTTTCTTGTAACAGAGATCCTCTAGTCAAAATTTTTAAGCCTATATACATGCATATATATGAGTGTGAGGTTTAACAACCTTTTTCAAATAAAAAAACATGCTATGAAATGTGTATACCCAAGATTATAATCATATCTATCGTAATAATCCCCCTATGCATAACTATTAAGTAGTTTATTCACTCTTTCTCTTTCTCTCTTTATATAGTCATCTCTCTGACTACCTCTATTATCACTCATCAAAGAATTATTTCTAACTTTTTTAACACCATAATATGTTTAAACATGCTGAATTTATAAATTAAACTATGCCAAAATTTTAGGTTTTCTGGAACAGTAATCCCTAATTGTTCTTTCTCTATTTCATGCTTAAAGATAGTTCAAATCAAAGGAATAAGCTGAGAGGTGCTCTTACCTAAGCTAAGAGATGACTTTTATGTCTCTCTTTACTTGATTCTACTTCTTGGCCACTGTTTATCTGCTACCCTTTTCTCTCGATTACTCTTAAGTCGACAGACAATACTCCGATCAAAAGGTGTTCTCAAGCTTTGATGTTAATTCTTAAAGTGATTGTATGAAGAACAAGAAAGATTGATAGAGATTTGAGTGAGAAATGATTTTGGATCTAAAAATGGGAGAAACTGAGAGAGATATGGGATAAAAAGAGAAAAAAAGGGAAGAAGAGGCTTCTGTACCCATATATAGGTAACAAATGTCCTCTAAAATCATGCTAAAAAGTCATCAAACATCCTTAAATATCAATACTTTTCCTTCCAAGTATCTCAATACTTCTACCCAGAATGACTCATTAGGTGATCTAAAGTATTGATATCTTTTCCCCAAAGTATCGATACTTGGGCTCCCTTGGACTACTATAGCTAAAATGTATCGATATCTCCCTCCTTAGTGTATTATTACTCGGGCTTTACTTTCACTATAGCCCCAAAATATCAATATTTCGTATGGATGTATCGATACCTTCTGCCTTAGACTCAACGTGATGTTACCTCTATATGTAAGTATCGATACCTTTAACTGCTAAGCATATGCTTATGTGCCTTAGTATCTATACCTTTCATACTTGTATCAATACTTTTAGTCTTCAAAACCAAAGTATCAATATTTCTTAGTAATGCATCGATACTCGTGACCCTCTACACAAAAAAATCGATACTCTTACACTTTTCTTACTAATTAAGGGCTAGCACTTCTAATACTCATAACTTATTATTTGAATATCTCTACGGAGCCTATATTATATCAACAGAAAGCTCTCTTTAAGCTATACAAAAATGATATGAAACTATTTTCCAATTAAAGTTAAATTTAAAGTCAAAATTTAGTTCTTTCTCATTAATAAAGCATTTAACATCACACCTCCTCTATAAAAAGAATTTTCAAATGGCAAACCTTCTTTAATACTTGAGCTATATGCAACAATATGCACATGTACAAACAAAAAAATTATCATAATGTCCATGAGTTTAAAGAATGGGGTTCACACTTGAAGGCAATCGAAAATGATTAGCTATCCAGTTTTATCTAAGGAGACTTATATTTATTATGCCTTTATATATATATATATGCTTGTTTTAATGTTGTTAAAAAATTTTAAAATTCTAATATGTGTGATTGGCTCTTTGGGCATGTTTTTTTGTGGAAGAAACACTTTTAATAGGAACATTTTTAACATTTTCATAAAATGAATGTCTGAGTAAAATTAATGAGTAGTCAACACTATATTAGGGTTTAGAATGTGATTCAAAAAGAATTTAGATGAAAACTGGTTATGAATGAAAGAGTTCAATTGGGTTGTTAACTGAACACTTAAGGTTTAAAGCAAAATTTTTGCTAATTGAGTCCAGTAATTAACTTGTAAAGTAGGGGTTAAAACAGACATCGAATGAGTGAAAAATAGTATTGAAAATAGAGGAATACAGGAGACGAGACAACAAATACCCTAAGGCCCAAAACTAAAGCCAAACTGGCCCAAGTCCCTCCTTAAGATTGGTGTCGATCTAAGCCAATAGAGGGTGACCAGTACCGATCACATAATCGATTTTCCCAAATAGACTTCAAATGTTATTAAATACATAATAAACCCTGTGAAATGTCTTCTTTATCCCTTCTAAAATTTTTTTCTTTACACATCCAAGAACATTTTCGTAATTACTCAAGATATTATATATATTGACAAAAGGAAGGATGTTCATTATTCTTCTTTCTCTCCTCTCCCCTTATGTTTTCTCTCTAAACTCTGTAAATCTCTTTCTCCTTTTAATCTCTCCATAATCCACTAATTAAATCAATGTTTTTCACTAAAAATCACTATAACTCAACATCATCTATACTCTATAATCATTCTTTTATCAATTTGGCAAGAAAAGAGAAAATTAGGGCTCACTGTTTACTTGGGGGCATTTTACAACTAGCAAGGATTAAAACTTCTTAGGTTTAAAAATTAACTTATTGATAAGAATTTTCATCCAATCTATGTATTAATTTCATATTTGAATGAATTTATAGTTTTAGAGTTTACTTTATAGTTAGGATTTTTATAAATTTATGTATGATTTTGATAAATTAACTTGAATTATATTATTTATGCTGTAAAATGAGTAAATATAATGTTGAATTATCAAAAAATTAGACTTTGACCTATAGGGGTTATATAAGGTAGTGGGTTAAAAGCTAAAATTGGATGTAAATTGATGATAAATATTGGATTATAAATGGCCATAATATTTTATTGTTAGAAATCGAATAAGTAATCGAAAATAGTTTTGATTTCAATGAACAGGTTTTGATAAAGAAATTAGAATTAGTAAATGTATTTATTACATATAGGAATACAAGATGATTGTTTTGAGGGTTAGATATTAATATAATCAGTGATATTAAAGTAATTAGGATTTGATCAAGAAATAGAGGAGCCTGAGCAAAATAAGAAATTATAAAGAGTGTACACTCTCCCCACATATAAGTGGACTTTGAACTACTTTTTTTTCTTTTAAAATATTTTATAAAACTTAAATGTTTTCAATGTTTAAGAAGTTAAATATTTATTTTATATTTTATGTTTTAAATATATTCTTGCATTATATTTTATTTTTATAAATACACGAATCGCCTACATGATATTGTTTTATGTATGAAGCCTTAAAAGCCAAGTTTGAATTTGTAATGCAATGCCTTTCATGATTCTGTTTTTATATCATTTATTTTATAATTATGAAATGAAAATGGTTTTTCAAATGATTATTGATTATATGGGAAATATAGAATGTATGAAATCTAATTTGGATTTGATGGATTATTGATATGATATTTTGATCAGTGAAGGCCAAGTATGATTTTTATTATATAGAGTTTGATTTGCTTTTGATGATCATTACTTAGGGTTTAATGATATATATTTATGGTGATATGGCTAAGGAGGTCAAAACTGTCGCTACAGAGAAGGTAGCCTAGAGCAAATCTAAGTAAAGTCACTTAGGTAATCCAGTTATAGGTAGCCTAGTGTAGACCTTGAAGAAGCCACCTAGGTGATCGAATGCATAGATGAGGCAGGTGATTGTCCATCTAGGGCCATGTTAAAAAGGCTAAGGTTGGGCCTCAAGAAGGCTATCTAAATAATCTAATGCCTAGGTATGGAGTACTTGCTCCATTGGAGGTCATATTTATGTAGAGAATAGTCATGGATATCATCACGTAACTACTTGAGGGCCAACATTAGTGATGGATAAAGTTTTTGTAAAATAATCATATTATTATTTTGCATTATATAAAATGTATTATATGACATCATCATTGGTTTTAAATGCATGAGAAAAAACCATTAGTGATTTGGATTGCTCTAGATCAGAGTAATTATCGAGAAAAGAAAACGGTCTAATGATTTTATTTAAACAAATCATGATTTTAAATAAATAAAAGGTTTTCTATTTTTTTCTTAAATAATCATTTAAACCACTTTTTATTGAGAATGTCGTTTTATTTATTTTTTATTTATTTGTTTTATAGATTATAAATTTTATAGATGTTAATGATGTATTTATTTGATTAGATGTAACAATGTTTATAAATGATTTTAGAATTTGGAATGGATGAGAATGGATTAAATTAAGAAGATTGGATTTTGGAGAGTTTTGGATATGGATATTTAAGAAATGCTTATAGATGATTTTGATTTACTCAGCAGGTACCATAAATGCCTTATAGATTCTTAAGATATTATCTGAATCTTAGAATATATCTCAAGGACTTTTGACAGTTATCATGAGTAGACCCCACGAGTAAGGGTGTGATAATGTTGGTTAGTTTTTCCAAATTTGATATTAATGTGTGTGTAAAACCCGTCGTTTAAATTCTATTAGTTTAATAATTTACTTAGCAGTGTAGTTGTGTATATACAAAAGGCATAGTGGTAAATTTTGTTCAAGCGATGGGAGATTATATATAACAATTTGAAGTAAGGTAGATGTGTATTATTATGAGAATTAGTTGTATAAATTATTTATGTTGATGGGCTAAAGTGATGGGCCAAAAGTGAGTAAGGGAGAAAAGTTATAAATTTGAGCTTTCACTCTCATTTCTTCCCGTAGGTGGCATTCTCTCTTAGAAAAAAAAAACAAAAGCAAGCTTCCAGTCAAGAGAAACATGAGAAATCAAGGGCATTAAGTGAGGTAAGTAAAACATGATGTAAATTCTTTCTGTAAACATTTGGGTTTTCATGGTTAGAATGTGTGTCTAAGATTTGTTTTGGATAATTTGGTTGTAATTGTATATTGGGTGTTTTGAAAGAAATTGGGGGAAACTAGGGATTTAGTTTGAAGAATTGAAATGGGATTAATTGAAGAATTTGGGGTGCTTAAATTGATGTCAACTCGATTGTGTTAAGATTGAGGTTGGAAGGAGGTAAGTTAGGGCTTGTAGCATAACGGCAGAAATGACAGTGTTTATAGGTCTGCTTTCGGGCTCCATAACTTGCATCTCAGACATCCATTTTTAACATGTTTAAAATAAAATTAAACCCCTAGATGTATACTTTAACCTGGTTTAAACCTCACTAGATTTCGTTAAGTATTATGAAAGTTATACCAATTTTTGTAATGATGTGCGTAGACTGAGACGTGACTGTACAATTTTTAACTTTATGGAATTTTTTGTATTGATCCATTCCAAATTTGAAAATATGTTCTTCAGAAAAGTTATAGGTTTATGTCTCCTCTTTAAACTGGTATGTCGAATAGAAAAAACTGAGTCGGGCTAAAAAGTTATGCTAGAAATAATGTATGCTGCTCAAGGGTAAATAGAGATACAAGGCTAGAATGAGAACCATAGACAAAAGCCATGTATGCATATGAATAAATTCATTGTAAATGTATGAGATTGACATATGTATATGCTTGATGCCTATGTATAGGTATTGAAATTGCTGATAGAGATACGGCATGTCACGAGAAGTGACCCTCCCATGTTGTGAGTAGATAAAAACTTGTTTTACATCTTGTCACATGAATGTTTATGAAATATAGG
>JAVXUL010042502.1:0-10942 GCA_035590515.1 Trichilia minutiflora
AATTAAATTAAAAATATTTATTATTATATATTTATAGTATTTTTATTTTTTTATTAATTTTTTTAATTTATAATTATTATTTATTTATTTATTTATTTATTGAATATAAATGAATTGATCCATTTAATTCACTAATATGATAAATTAAATTAAAATTAAAGGTGTTAATCTGTTTATTAAACGAATTAATTCGATCTAATCCGTTTGAATGTTTTGCTTAAAATAATTGGGATCGATTAAGTCTGGTCGATTCGATTGACAGCCCTTGGGATATAGCGTGGCACGAGAATTATCCCTTCGATTGTAAAAAAATCAGTGTATTTTCGATCTTGACTAAACTAAAATAGGTCAACTTTGGAAGCCCATTGTTATACTTGGATCTCATAAAGTAGGCTTCAATTGTTTCAGTCTGTTCTAAGGAAATTAGTACTAAATGTCTAAATACACCCATTATTCTCTAGCAAACCCGCTAGTGTGAACTTCCCAAAATGTGGCCTTGTGGCTTGTATGACTATTTTTGCTTTTGGATCCTTTTCCTTTCAACACCACTGAGCAATAATAATCCATTCTTACGTAATTTCAAAAATATAATAATTAGAAACCAAAACAATATATACATATATATTAATAATTAATGTATTTAATAAACAACTAATTTTAGTATGTACTAATATTTATTGACTACTCACCCATTATTTTTCATGGATAATTAATTTTTAATAATAATTATAAAATTATAATAATTAAAATTTATTTTTATTTGATAATTAATCTTTATCAACTACCATTTATTTATATTTGACAACTAACTGCAAACAACAATAATGTAATCAAATTTTTTTATTTTTTTAAATAAATTAAATTCTTTTTAAAATTTATTATAATGATAAAAAATATAAATTTAGCTTTTTCTATAAAAGTGTTATAATTAAACTAAAATTATTTAATTTTATTGTATTTAGTCTTATTATATTGAATCTTTATCATACAGATTTTTTAACTAATTATAATTTTTATTTTTTTCTCTAAATATATTTTATATTACAATACAACTGCTGTATTGTAGATGATTATTTAAATCAATTGATTTTTTTTTTAGTTTTACATATTTAAATTCTCAATTTATTTTATGCATATTTTTAAAATTAAATATAAATGAATTTAAAAAAAAATGAATGACTTTTATTATTACAAACCAATTAACGGAAACCGAATGACGAAGCTTAAATGAATAAGTTGATTATGTAGTATACGGGAATTAGGAAGCAGCTAAAAATTAATTTATACAACGAGCAAATCTTGTAGAACACCGGAAGCAGCCGAGCAGTGATTTCTAAATGCAACATGCCATCATCATTAATAGCTTTATTTTCAAGGTCCGCACAACAAACTTTCTCATCATCTTGGAATGATAAAAGCGCGCCCACACGTCACCTAATGCTGCTGAATCAATGTCCCGTGGGCCTATTAATTACAGTTGTAAAAATGAAATTATAATCAAACTGTCCCAATTAAGTCCCAATTGCAATTATAAATAATCACCCGTAGAAACCCGCGCATGAACTTGATGATGTATGTACTACACTATGCGATCATTATCAGAATTCCACTCCCTATTAACAAATATAGCATTATTTTATTTCAATAGTTAATCAAAAATTAAAATATATGTATTGAGTATAACTTCCCAAACCTTTTTTACCAATAAAATTAAAAAAATATAAAATTTATTAAATATTCGAAAGGTACACCAACCATTAAAAAAAAAAGTGGGTGGGCAGCCATTCTATTTTCCTTACCGTTACACCCCACCCCACTCTTTTTGTCAAAAAATAAAACCATTGGTATTCCTCTCTCTTGTTTTTTCTTTTAACAGTAAAAATTCTGACATTCACGGTGTTTCAAGTTATAATTAAATCAACGATCTCACAATTTAATTATAGTCAAATTAATTATACGATATTAAAATTAAATAAATTTTACAAATTACTTCAAATTGTTGTAAGAAATTATATTTTTTAAATCCAAACTCAAAATTTAAAGATTAAATCTTACACTCTTGTATCAATAAATTATATTCTTTGAAGGTCATTGGCATTCCATATCATTTTCATAAAATAATGTCAATATCCAGGATTTTGGACGATGATAACATACTTAATATTGTGATATAATATATGTTTTTGTTGTTGACACAGGTATATAAAATTCAAAATGAGAACTGCCTTGCCCTTGAAACCATTGCCACTTGCCAATTCAATATTAACAGCTAACGGGGGACAGGTTAGCTTAGCTAGCAGCCTTATGAGCAGTGGCCATCCCCCTCCCCCTTGCTTTTGGATATTCAATTAGTAATTAGGTATGTGCAGTTAGAAATAAACACGTATTGGGTGTAATATTCAAACAAAACTTCCATAGAAAAGTACATCTTCACATAAATGCTCATGCAAATACTCTTTTGCCCTTTCCAACTCCTTAAAAGAATAAACCGCATGGGTTAGGCTTAGGATAAAACATTCAAAATTTCAAAGTACAATCGAGAAAAATATTTTCTTCGAGTTAACGACATAATTGGATAAAATGGGTAATTGCTAATTGGCTTCCAATAACAAATTAAGAACTACAAAAACAAAAAATTGGTACAAGTCTGTCTACTCTCACCAATTAATAATAAGAAGAAGGTATTATAATTACAAAATCTGCTGGCATAGGAGCTGTCTTTTGGGTGTCTCATTTTATACCTACTAATTTATTTGTTGTTGGTTTGGTTTTCGATTTTAATTACGATCTAAGGGGGAAATTTAAAAACCCTCTAATATTTGTTGTAAAATTTAAATACCTCTCCTTGAAAATAAATCTCAATAATTGAATCTAAAAAATAAATAATTGAGATTCATTTTCTAAAAAGAAAAAGGGTGTTTGAATTTTACAGTAAACATGAGTGGATTTTTTGGTTTTAACCCATTTAATTATTAGTTTATATATATACGGCATGAACACATAGATTCCGAGCGTGTGGCCACGACTTATTGCGATAACAGTTTTGTATTTCGAAATTTTAAAATTTTTAACTGACTGAGAATTGCTATAGTGAAGAGAGGAGATTTAAAAAAACAACGTTATGTTCTTAAAAAGTGATACGGAGCCATAGCAGTTCAAAAGACTGACCAATCAGAATCAACAAGTATTCTGTCTATATTTTGTTTTTGCACATGCTCTACTTACTTTCGTGGCAAAGATTTTCGTCGTAGAAAGAGAACCAACCTAGGAATTTTGTTTACCAAGCCACCGTCTTCCTTGTAAGTTGCCTCTTCCTCTTCGTGTTTAAAGGTTCTGTTCCTTCTACTTTCGTGCCTGTTAGGTTGATAGTTAAGTGTAAAATTTGTGTTTCTGGTTTCACCATGGGGAAGAATTATGCTGAATAGTAGCGGTTACCGTAAAGTTGGTAAGTGATTATGTATTTTGACAGTTGCTTTCTAGTTTTAGCTTGTTTCGTGTTTCGCAAACTAGTCTTGTCTGGTTTGTTGTTTCTTTGGGTTTGCTAAACTGTCCTTCTGCTTTTATTATTTATTTTATGCATGTGATTGTTGGGTGGCCGGGTGCGTTTCACCTGTTAAGTTCATTGTCCCCGTTTTAGTTTTTTGCGGGTGGTTAGATTTTGTATTAATGAATTAGTGCATAATTTTGTTTGTAATTCGTAGTTCCAATATGTTTTCAACCTTAAGTTTTCTTATAAGCCATATGTTTTTCATTCCTTATGCAGGTATGAAATTATAGTTTGATTTCCATTTCTTAGGTGAAATTTGCATGTTCTGCAGGGTTTTTCGAATGAACTTCTTGAATTTTAGTCGCTTAGTTTGTTTGGGGTGGTAACCTGACCTCCAAACTGAAATTGGAATGGAGGAAAAACCATTCCCTGCTTGGTCGTGGGCTGTAGAGCAGTGTTTAAAAGAGTACAATGTGAAACTAGAAAAGGGTCTGAGTTCTCGTGAGGTGGAAAAGCGGCGAGAAAGATGTGGCTGGAATGAACTTGCCAAGGAAAAAGGGAAACCTGTATGGCGGCTCGTGTTAGAACAATTTGATGACACCCTTGTGAAGATACTTTTGGTTGCAGCTTTTATATCCTTCATTTTATGTTATTTGCTCTGTAATGAATCTGGGGAGTCTGGTTTTGAGGTCTATGTGGAGCCATTAGTGATGGTGCTGATTTTAGTCCTCAATGCCATCGTTGGGGTGTGGCAAGAGAGCAATGCTGAAAAGGCTCTCGAAGCCCTCAAAGAGATGCAATGTGAATCTGGGAAGGTTTTGAGAGATGGGTATCTTGTACCTGACTTGCCTGCAAGAGATCTTGTTCCGGGGGACATTGTGGAACTAAGGGTTGGGGACAAAGTCCCTGCTGACATGAGAGTTGCTGCTTTGAAAACTTCCACTTTGAGAGTTGAGCAGAGTTCATTGACTGGAGAGGCAATGCCTGTTTTGAAAGGCACTAGTCCTATGTTCTTGGATGATTGTGAGTTGCAAGCTAAAGAAAATATTGTTTTTGCAGGCACAACTGTTGTGAATGGGGGCTGTGTTTGTATTGTTATTAGCACTGGAATGAACACTGAAATTGGAAAGATACAGAAGCAAATACACGAAGCATCTTTGGAAGAAAGTGACACCCCTTTGAAAAAGAAGCTGGATGAATTTGGCAACAGGCTTGCTACTGCAATTGGGCTTGTTTGCCTTGTTGTCTGGATTATAAATTATAAAAATTTTCTCTCATGGGATGTTGTAGATGGTTGGCCTGTGAATGTGCACTTTTCTTTTGAGAGGTGCACCTATTATTTCAAAATAGCTGTTGCTTTGGCTGTAGCGGCAATTCCAGAAGGCCTTCCTGCTGTAATCACAACTTGCCTAGCCCTGGGTACAAGGAAAATGGCACAAAAGAATGCTATTGTACGAAAACTTCCTAGTGTAGAAACTTTGGGATCCACAACTGTGATTTGTTCTGATAAAACTGGGACACTGACTACAAATCAGATGTCTGTGACAGAATTTTTCACTTTGGGTGGGAAAACTACTACTACCAGAATTTTTCGTGTTGAAGGAACAACTTATGATCCTAAGGATGGTGGCATTGTTGATTGGTCGTGTTACAACATGGATGCTAACTTGCAAGCCATGGCACAAATATGTGCAGTTTGTAATGATGCTGGGGTTTATTGTGATGACCAACTCTTTCGAGCTACAGGTTTGCCTACCGAAGCAGCTTTAAAGGTTTTGGTTGAAAAGATGGGAATTCCAGATGTCAAAGGAAGGAATAAGATCCGTGAAACAAAGTTTGCTGCAAACTATTTGATTGACCATAACACAGTTAAATTAGGTGAGTGGAAATTTTCTATTTGTAAGATCTCTGCATTACGACAGGAATATCTTGATCTCATCGATAATATTCTTAAGTATAGGCTGTTGTGAATGGTGGACAAAAAGATCAAAGAGGATTACCACATTGGAGTTCGATTGCATTCGAAAATCAATGAGCGTTATTGCCCGCGAGCCTACTGGGCATAATCGATTACTTGTTAAGGTGACTGGCACCTTTTATCTTTATGGCGGCTTTGTTATGAGAACTAGCTATGTTAGAGTTAGTATCCAAATATTATTTTCGTTTTGATTTGAGTTTTTTCAGTACAAAGACAAAATTCAAGATGCCAATAATATTTAGATGTTTTATTTTTGATTTAGAAACTTGAGAGTCAAATCTATTCAAATAGAAAGAGGATCCAATACTGACTGAAACTAGAAACAGTGGACTGTATTGTTGTGACTGCTAAGATAGTAAGTAAACATATAGAAAAATTTAGGGTCCAATTTTTTGTCATTTTCTGCAGACAGAACTTGCTGACTTCACAAGCATTTGAAATCTTCAAAACTTAATGGCTCTTCTACTCTTTGATGGTCGAATTTTCAGGGTGCTGTTGAGAGTTTACTGGAGCGCAGTTCACATGTGCAACTTGCAGATGGATCTCTTGTTCCAATAGATGAACCTTGTAGGCAGCTACTACTTTCAAGACACCTGGATATGAGTTCAAAGGGGTTGCGATGCTTAGGTTTGGCATATAAGGATGAGTTGGGAGAGTTTTCAGATTACTATGCTGAGAATCATCCTGCCCACAAGAAGTTGCTTGATCCATCTTGCTACTCCTCCATTGAAAGTGACTTAGTCTTTGTAGGGGTTGTTGGTCTGATGGTAAGTATACATGCTGCAGTGTTATGCTTCACATCAATTAATTTTTATTTAGGAAATGTAAATTTTAAATATTATTATTAAAAACATTTGACAGGACCCTCCTCGAGATGGAGTTGATAAAGCAATCGAGGATTGTCATGAAGCTGGGATCAAAGTTTTGGTGATAACTGGAGATAATAAATCCACTGCTGAGGCTATTTGCAGGGAGATTAAATTATTTTATGAAGGTGAGGGTCTTGAAGGAAGAAGTTTTACAGGTAAAGAGTTCACAGCCCTTTCCCCTACACAACAAATTGAAACTTTGTCAAAACCTCGAGGAAAAGTTTTTTCTCGTGCTGAGCCTAGGCATAAACAAGAAATTGTGAGGATGCTAAAAGAGATGGGAGAAGTTGTTGCAATGACGGGGGATGGTGTAAATGATGCACCTGCACTGAAATTAGCTGACATTGGAGTTGCAATGGGCATCACTGGAACTGAGGTAACATCAGATTTCTACTTTGTTGCATTTCTGTGCTTTGGCTTAATGGTTGACGAACACTGAATGTTGCTATTAGAACTATAACTTGCTCGTATAATTGTCATTTTGGCTCTAATGGCTTGTTTTGTTTTATAATTTGGAACTCTCCATGTTTACCATTTCAGGTTACAAAAGAAGCTTCGGATATGGTTTTGGCAGATGATAAATTTAGCACCATTGTCTCAGCTGTTGCTGAGGGTCGTTCAATCTATAATAACATGAAAGCTTTTATTAGGTATATCTTTGTTCACCCATGTTATTCCTTTTGATTGGTCTACAGATTCTTATTCGTTTGTTCATTCTTCAGGTATATGATATCATCCAATGTTGGAGAAGTAATATCCATATTCTTGACTGCTGCTCTGGGCATACCGGAATGTATGATACCAGTGCAGCTTCTGTGGGTCAATTTAGTTACTGATGGTCCTCCAGCAACTGCTCTTGGTTTTAATCCTGCGGATGTTGATATAATGCAGAAACCACCCCGCAATAGTGAAGATGCTCTGATAAATTCTTGGGTTCTTCTTCGCTACTTGGTTAGTATTGATCAACATTCATATGCTTAATAAGTAGCACATGGACATTTTGTTCTTTTACCTTACCCAGATGGTATGATTTTTAAGATCGCAGTGAGTTGAAACAAAAAATTTGAAGGCTTAAATTGCCTTATTTCCTTATTTCTTGAATAATCATAATTACCAGAGACACACACATACACACACACGCACACGCACACAGACACAGAGACATAGTAAGCCTTACAATCACTTCTAATCACTGCTACACAATTAGTCAAGAAGACACACTAGGATTTCAACATCATCCTCAAGTTGGATAATATATATTGACCATATCCAACTTGCCAATGAAATAATCAAACTTGGCCGAGATAGACCTGTTGTGAAAATCTTTGCAGTTTGTTCTTTTGTTGGAATATATATTATACAGATAACTCCATCTTCAATCTTTTATTTAATAAAAGACTTATCAACTTTGACATACTTTGTTTGATCATGCTGAATTGGGTTGAATAAAATGTTGATAGCTACTTTGTTATCACAGTAAAGTTTTATAGGACCATCCGCCAGAACATGTAGTTCTTACAAGAGCTTTTTTAACTATAAGCCTTCATAGATTCCTTGAGTCACAGCTCTAACTCAGCTTTTGCACTACTTCTTGCACCACATTCTGCTTTTCATCACTTCTCCATGTCACCGAATTCTCTATAACAAAGGTACAATACTCAGAAGTGGATCATCTATCATCAACTGAGCTAGCCCAGGATCTGTAAAAACTTCAATTTTCTATTTTCACCCATTTTGAAAAATAGTTCTCTGCCTGGAGATCTTTCGGGATATCTAAATATTATGAAAATTGCTTCAAGGTGTGATTTTTTGGGGAATGCATATATTGATTTACCACACTTACTGCAAATGTAATATTAGGTCTAGTATGGGATAGGTAAATCAATTTTCCAACTAATTTTTAGTATCTTTCCTTTTCAACTGGTTCTCTAGTATTTTCTATTTTCTTCACCACTGCTATCGGTGTGTCACTTGGCTTACATGCAAGCTGCTTATTTCAATAAGAAGATCAATAATATATTTCTGTTGAGAAACATTGATTCCTTGTGTTGATATGGCTCCATTCCTAAGAAGTATTACATTTACCCTATCTCTTTCACTTCAAACCTAGTAGCTAGGCTGCATTTTAATCTTTCTATTTCCACGATATTATTTTTGGTCACAATTATAACATTTACATAGACAATCAGAATTGTTTTCTTTCCATCTGTTGTCTGGTGAAAGATCATAGTATGGCTTGATTGAGATATTCTTGACCTCTTATTACTTTAGCAAATTTATCAAACCATGCTCTTGGTGGCTGTTTAAGACTATAAAGAGACTTTTTAAGTTTACATACTCGGTTTACTTCACCTTTTTCTCGAAACTCAGGAGGAATAGTCATGAAGACTTCATCTTCCAATTTCCTATTTAGAAAGGCGTTTTTATGTCAAGTTGATGTTGAGGCTAATCCAGATTGGCTGCCAAGGATAGAAGGACCCGAATAGTATTCAATTGTGCCACTAGAGCGAAAGTCTTTGTATAATCAATCTCATATGTCTGTGTAAATTCCTTCACAACCAACCTAACTTTGTACTGTTATATCGTCCCATATACTTTGTCCTTAAAAGAAAATACCCATTTTTAATCAACTGATTTCTTCTCTTTTGATAACTTTACAATATCACGTGTTTCATTTTTATCAAGAGCCCACATTTCGTTTATAACTAATTTCTTCTAAGCATGTAGAATATTTATGGGAACGAATGTGCTGCCAAGGTTAGTAATAAAAGCACGACAAGTAGAAAAAATGGCGTTATAAGAAACAAATTTTAAGATAGGGTATAAAGTACATGATCTAGGTTGTTTTCTAAAGGCAATAGGTAAATCAATATCAAAAAAATTCTGGTTTACTTGGTTTTGATGGTTGTTCAACTGTTTGAGTTACCATGGGTTTAGAGACTTGTTGTGCTTCTGGTATGAGATCTTTAACATCCCTTAATTTTAGAATAAACTAGAATTTCTTTTTCATTTTGTTTTCTTCTATCTTCCTTCAAGTTAACTTCAGGCATTTCAGAACTAGACGAAATAGGAATGGGAGTGACATATTTAATAGATGGGATGGGATGGAAAAAAGATAGATCATGGTCTAACAATTCTTCTTCACCACTTAAGTTCTCTATGAAAAGGTGATCGGTAGTAAACCATATTTTCAAAGAATGTAACATCAAAATTAATAAAGATCTTTTTTGTGGAGGAATCATAATGTTTGTACCCTTTTTGGGTAGGAGAGTAACCTATAAACACACATTTACTTGCTCATGGACCTATCTTGTCATGGTTATAAGATTGAATATAGACAAAGGCTATACACCCAAATAATTTAAGGAATAGATTAGAGATGAGACAGAATATGAGGAGTGTTTGGATGGGTGTTTCAAATGATAGAACACGGCTAAGCATTCGAATTATAAGATAGGTAGCTCTCAAAATAGCATCTCCCCAAAATATGCTGGCATATTGATGAGTGACTTTATCACTCATCTATTCTTATGATTTTTACTTAGTTTTGAGTATATTTTCGTTGGTATTTTTTATGTTTTTCTTGTTAGTGTTAACCCAGTTGGCAAATCAAGAGGGGGTGAATTGACTTTATAGAAAATTAAAAACTAAATGAATGAATGTTTGTGCCAATATGAATGCTTTGCAAATATGTTGATAAATTAATAAAAAATATTCAAAGCAGTAAATAAAAGATATAGAGAGAGAGAATTGCAAACTCAGCTTTTATAATGATTCGGTACAACCAAGTCTACGTCCACTCTCTCATCTTTCACCGGGCTGAGGCTCTACTATCTCTTCGTTTTACAGGTCAAGAGTAACCCAGATTAAAACTCCTTCTTTAACGACGAAGGGCAACCAAATACAATGTCTTCCTTTATACTGGGTGAAGAGCAACCCAAACGACTTTTTTCTACGGGTGAAGTATAACCCAAATACAACTTCTTACACGGGTGAAGTGTAACTCAAATCTTACTTTAACCGGGTAAAGAGTACCCTAAATATAGCAAGAATACTAAGACAATTTTTCTCTCTCACTAGAGCAGATATACAATAAGTACAGAAATTGTTTCTTTCTCTAAAAAATATTATAAAAGATAATACTTGATTTTTCTCGACCTTTTTTCTCTTTTCTCTTCTTGTTCATGCATTATCCTTCTTCTGGAGAGAGAAGTTTTTTAAATCCCTTTGGAGAGCTTTTTCAACAACTCTCTAATGGCTCTTTGAATCTACATTAAATGCTCTGAAACTAGCCGTTACAATTTTGATTTAAAGAAAGTATCGATAGGTTTGTAAAGGTATCGATACGTTTTGTCGAATTTTCTTTTTCAGAGTTGTTCAGCTTAAAGGTACTTGATGGGGTGCTGATGAAGGTATCGATACGTTGCCAAAGGTGTCGATACCTTTTCACGCATGCAGAATCCGTCACAAAGGTGTCGATACGTTTGCTGGGGTATCGATACGTTTGAGTTTTCTTCTACGGGTATCAATACGTTTTCAAAGGTGTCTATATGTTGATGCTGTGGTTTCGATACCTTTGCCTTGTTTTCAAGCTGGTATCAATTCTTT
>JAVXUL010042513.1:0-10940 GCA_035590515.1 Trichilia minutiflora
ATGTCATTTCTTAGGGAATGCATTAGTTACATAGGTGAGTAAAAAGTAAAATTCAGTTGCTTTGTCTACCACCGAGGTCGAGTACATATTTGTGAGTAGTTATTGTGCACAACTCTTGTGGATTAAACATCAATTATTGGATTTTGACATTCATATAGATAGGATTCCAATCATGTGTGACAACACTAGTGCCATTAACTTGACCAAGAATCCTATGCATCACTCTTATACCAAGCATATTGAGATACGACATCATTTTATTAGAGATCACATACAAAAGAATGATGTTTGTATTGAATATGTGAACATCGAGAATCAACTAACAGTTATTTTTACAAAACCCTTAGATAAAACTCAATTCTACTACTTGAGAAATAATTTTGGTATGATGAGTATTGATTAAGCATGTTTTGATTTGCCTTTTGTTATTTGTTGAGCTTCAATTTGATATATTTCTTGTTAAACATGTTTTTGAGCATGACTGTTTGAATGTGTTCAAGTGTTTGTTCTTTGCATCGAAATCTTTAGTTTTTGTTTCGATATATTCTCTTTTTTTTTAAACGTGCTTGATAAATTCTCTTAAACGTATCGACACGTTTGAGCTTTTCTCAAACGTGCTCAATAATTTTCCTTCAATGAATTGATACCCCTTCCTGAGTATTGACACGTTTCATTTGTCATATCGACACGTTTAAGAGGTGCTGGATCAAACACCTAACATATCGATACATTTCCAAAAGGTATCGACACCTTTTTGACGGACTTGTTGAGATTTACAACTCAACGTATCGACATGTTTTAAGGTTTTTTAAAATGTATCGATACCTTTGTGATAAACTTGAGGTGGAAACGTCACAACGTATTGATACCTTTTAAAACGTATCGACATGTTTGCACTATTAAAGTCTAAAACTACGTCGTTTTGAGTTAGGGCTTGAAATTTAAACCTCCAAAATCCTCTTCGTCTTCCTTGTCTCTTCATTTTCAAAATCTGTAACTATTTTTGTCGCTCTAAAAACTCTCTGAAATCTTCATTTTTGTACTCACACTTCACTCTTAAACCTCCATAACCTCTCATTTTTTCTCTCACCTTACAATGCCTTAATGTATGAAAGTTCCTTCGTCTTCTGATCGATGAAAACGAAAAGCTCCAAAATCCTCGATGACTGTCATTGTGAAACCCATCCCTTAATATTATGGGCATAATTATAAATCCCTCAAGAGTGTTTGTGCATGTCTACGTGTTTAGATTATGCATGAGAGGGTATATAACTTGAAGTATGTGTCTTGAATTTGATTATGGTGTGGGATATGAGTTTATATGAAAGAACTAGATTTTTAACCCCAAAATCATCTCTAATTGAGAAAAAGTTTCATCATTTTTTGTAGAGCTCAAAGAGAGCTTCGCATTGATATATTATGGGTTCCGAGTGGATATCCGAGCTAAAAGTTATGGCTAATTGAAGTTGTAATCCTCAAAAGGAGAACCAGAAGCAAAGGTATCGATACGTTTGGGGAAATGTATCGATACATTGAGGTTGAGGCCAAGGGTATTGACACCTCTGAGGAAGGTATCTATACGTTTAGTGTTGGTGCCAAAGGTATCGACACCTTGAAGCATGATGAATAGTGAACTATGCCAAACGTATCGATATATTGGCAAGGGTATCGACACGTTAGTGATGGTGATGAAGCCCGCTTACGACGAAGGGTGTCGATACGTTGAGGAAGGTATTGACACCCTGTAGGCTTATGAACAGTGTTGTGGCCAAAGGCATCGATACGTTGCAGGGGAAATGCCAAAGGTATCGATACGTTTTGAAACGTATCGACACCTTTGGGGATTTCACAATATATATGCTCGGGGACAGGTCGTCTTCCCCAGTTTTTGAATTTTTGCTTCGCTCTCTACCAGAAATAGCAGAAATACTCTCTTTTATACCAGTAAACTGATCTTCCCCATTTCTCCACGAAACTTTGCCATTTCAGTTCCTATGAACTGAGAATCAACACCAGAACCCAAAAATCTCCTCTGATCGGAGTTTCACGCGACGGTTCGGGAGGAATCACGAAGAATGGGTGGCGATAAATAGTAGCAAAAAAGAGGGATTTAAGCCAATCGGGGCTCTGAGCTCGCCTACGGGTTTAGGTTAGCTTGTCCTCAGTCTATCTCTTTCGATTAAGCTATCATTTCACATAGATCTAAGAAATAATAATTGTGTCACTGTTCACAAAACCCTAGAATTTGAAGGTTTTCTAGTTTATCGCTTGTATTGATAAATTAGAGATTTTGGTTAGCTAATGGTGTTGAAATTAATGAGAATGTATGTTTAAGGCAAGGTTCATGTGAGAACAGCATGTTAGAGAGAGAGGTACGAGGGTAACATGAGCATGCATTGTATTATGCACGCATTTTGTGACCTGTGTTTGTGTGTATCCAGAAGCAACAGTCGAGACAGGAGGATCTCCATCACGAGGAGGATACCGAGAGGGTGGTTTTTCATCCCAGGACTGTGAGTAGACACATTCTTTCCCTTTGCCTCATTTATTATTATTTATGAATGAGTATAATGCCAGAGGATAGCATGCGGATATGTATATGTGACTGAAATGAGGAGGTGTTGGATGTATATTGTGTGGTGGCCAAGATGGCCTCTTGTTTGTGATAGAGATAGGGTTGATGTGAAACCTACATTGCCATGAATGTGAGGTCGGAGGCCTATTGTATGTATTGATATTGAGATGTGAGGTCGGAGGCCTAATATGTATTGATATCGTTATTGTAAGGCTGGGGGCCAATGTTTTGTATTTATGTGAATGTGGCATCATGGATTATGCATTATGGCCAGGGTGCCATGCTAGTTGTTTTGGCCTTATGAGCCACAGATTTTGATTTTAACCTCGCGTGCCACTATGTTATTTGGCCTTGTGAGCCATAGCATTGTTTTGACCTTGAGAGCCACTGACGGGTGTTGGCCTTGTGAGCCACCAGTGTATGATTTGCCCTAATGGGCTGATGATTTTGAATTATGATTTTGTGTGCCATGCTAATGACTATATAGGTGAGGATTGGCCATACAGCTCATGTAGAGTGGGTGAAATCCAATAGTCCCCAAAATGTAGATGGGCCATATAGTCCAAGATAGGATGGGTGGAATCCACATATCCAAGCTAAAGATGCTAGCCTTATACTGTTATGAGAGTATCCCCAACCAGGATTGCGGATCAGTCATATAACTCTGAGGGAGTGGATGGGATCCTATAGATCGAGGGATATCATACATGGGCACACATCCTCAACCAGGGTTGCGGATTGGCCATACAACTCAGATAGAGTGGGTGGGATCCTATAGACCAAGGGGTTATACACATTTGATGTGATATTGATTTTTTAGTCATGTATACGATGCCACATTTCACTATGATTGGTTTTATGATTATGAGGATTTACCGTAATCAATCCACAGGCCTCTGATTTCTGTTTGTTTATCTGTCTACTCACTAAGTATTTTTCAAATACTCACCCCTCACTTTCTCATTTTAGGATAGTGTAGTCGGGCATGACATAGCATAGCTAAAGTGTAATTCAGCAAGATTTCAAGTACTCGACTCAGGTTTTTAGATTATGGTCCACTGCGTAGAAAATGATTTGTAATAAAGATATTTTATGTAATTGGCTTGGCCAAGAGTATTATGTATTGTATTTTGTAAAAATACAGATATTGATATTTATACGATTAAAAATCTTCCATTTTCTATATTTTATTTTATTTTTGGTTAATGAGTTTGAAAACAGGTACTAATGCCTTGCGGGTTCTAGGGGTGCATTCTATGTATTTCTAGGATTCGCGACAATTGTCATGTGACCGACTAGGGTCAGGGCATGACATGCATGATCTTAAATCTCTCTATTGTCGTCTTCTTCTCCTTTGTTGTCTTCCTTTTTGTTGACTAAAATCCCTTAATTTGATAAAATAATGTGTTTATATAGTTTTTATTGTTTAAAGGGTTGACTTATAATCAAACTAGAAGAAGAATTCTTTTCGGTTTTATAGTCTTAATATGAATTTGGATTTTCACAAATTTATTCCTACAATAAAAATATTCATTACTAGTGTAGGATTATTCTAATTAAATCCAAGATAGGCTAAATTAATCTAAAATTCACCCATCATACAGTCAATTATCCAAATAAACTTTGGCTTATCAAAATTCCCTACATTAACCTTTGCTTGTCCTCAAGCAAACATCAAAATATAAATAACACAATTATCCACCTCCTTCATTTCTATGCAAGTATTCAAAAATATAAAATGCATATAACAAACCAAATAAGTCAAGTAATCAACAAAGTATTTAATCACCAAAAGTCCAAAACACTATAACTTTTTCTTACTAGGAATATCTTTCAATCAACGATTAAATAACAAAATATTCAACCCTTCTTTGCATTCACATCACAAAATATACTTATCATGCCAAGCCTTGGTACATTGCCTGCAAATCTGGGCATTCTCATGAAAAATAAAATATTTCAATTCATTATGGAGTAATTTGTCTATAGAGGAGTATTGTTTTGACTTCCCTTTGCCTAACATCTCAATTCTAGTCTCAGGTAAATGTCCTAACACTTGTAATTTAGATGCACTTCCTACGAACTCAGGAATTTCTTCTTTCTTTATTTTACCTAAGGTACTAGATGTTCTTATCAGATCTTTAGATTTGTCTTTATGAAATTCCTCATCAATTTCATGACCAATGACATCTATCCCAAAACACAAATACTAAAGTGTTGGACAATTTAAAACTCAAAATACATCAAATTCTTATTTTTCATTTCCTACATTCAAAGTTAATTTTTCTTTCTTCATATTTATTAATGGTCCTCCAGTAGCTAAAAATGTTTTTCCAAAAATAATTGGTATCTCTAAGTCCTTTTCTATTTCTAATACTAGAAAATCTATAGAAAAATAAAACTTGCCAGCTTTCTTGATTACTTCAAGTAGGTATTTGATTGATCTATCTGCTAATTGAAGGGATATTATGGTCGGTTTCAGATCCCTTATTCCAATTTTCTTTGAAAAAGATAAGGGTAACAAATTAATATTGTCTCTTAAATCACATAAATATTTATAAATCTCTATTTGGCCAATAGAATATAGAATAGTAAAGCTTCTTAAATCTTTTAATTTAGGAGGTAGCTTATTTTGAATAATAGTATTGCACTCTTTTGTTAATGTGACTGTAGCATATTCTTTAAGTTTCTTATTTTTTAAACGATTTCTTTGAGAAACTTGGCATATGAAGTTATTTGTGCTAGTGCTTTCGTGAATAGAATGTTGATATGTAGCTTTCTAAAGATTTTTGAAAACCTCTAAAAGTTCTTTCTATCACCTCTCCCTTTCAATCTTTACAGAAATGGGATTAATGGCACATACAATTTCATGTTATCAATATAAGGTGGTACCCCAGTCTCTGATATTGACTTTTCTGCTTGTGGTCCTTTTAAAATCAGCTTGTCACTCTCTTTTTTGCATAGGATACTTGAAGCCTCTAAAATTTTCCTTCTCCTTAATGTCACTACAATGACTCCTTTTCTGAGATTAACCTTGATATTACTTGACAATTCTCCAAGATCTCTTTCAATGACTGTCTTGACTAATTGGCCTACTTGAATTTTAAAATTAACTTAGTCGATCTTGGCATTCAACTTTTTTGTGGTTATATCCTGAGTTGACTTATACAATTGTAGTAGTTCTTCCAAGGATGATTTCTTCTCTGAAGTTGGCATTTACTAATATGTGGTTGATACAATGGTTGTTGTTGTAAGCTTGATAGTCTTTGTGATCTTGGTGCATTTCAGTCTCTATATGAGAAGTGGGAGTGATTTTTCCATCTTGGATTGTATGTGTTAGAATATAGATTAGTCTTGAGTAGTCTCAGTCCATATGTTTCTATATAGTTCATCTTCTCAAATGTTGGGGTTTCATGCATTTGACATTGATGAGGACTATGCCTGACAAATCTATAGTGGGCACATTGCTCTCTATTTAATTATTGCTAGTTTAACAGCAACTTGACTTACTTTGAAAGATTGATAACTTGCATGGCTATATTCGTCTGAACTGAAATTTCATAAGCTCTTACTCATATTTTTCAAATAGTTTTTTGTTAAAAATTTATAACCAACATCTTATAAATGTCCTAGACTTTTTCTATTATTTTGTCGTCGATATATCCACCTATAGATGTATCTACCAACATTTGACATGTTATTGTTAGACTATCATAGAAAAATTGTACTTGTAATAGCAATGACAACTAATTCTATAGACACTAAATAAGCAGTAATTTGAAGCAATCCCAAAACTCATGGAATAGTTTCCCTTCCATTTGTTAGAAAAAGCATATTTTATATCGAAGTTTAACCATCTTTAAAGGAGAGTAAAACTTAGTCATGAATTTATTATAAACATCTTCCTAATTAACCATCAATCCCTCTAAGAGGTTTATCAACCATGATTTAGCATGATCTTTCAATGTTTATGGAAAACATGTTGAACATAAGTCATCCTTTTCTATTCCATTTAGTGGAAATGTTTAAATGGTGTTGTAAAATTCTCAGATGAAGAGTAACGAATCTTCAGTGGCCATCCCATAGAATAAAGACAGTATATTGAAGTGTAATGCCTTTAATTCATAATTCCATGTGGCATTGGTTAGGTAGATGAATGATGGTGATGCTCTGATGACTAGTGATTGGCAGCTCTTTAAACTGATCTATTGAATGAGTTTAATGGCTCAATCTGATTATGCTATATCTTTAGTTTTTTAGCTCAATTTGCTCTACATATTTGCTCTATTTGTAGGTTGAAATGTAATATCAATGTTGTTAGATTGTTGGATCTTCGCAAATGCATAAACTACTTCCAGATCGATAACTAAAAAGAAAAGGAAAATAAAGAAAATAAAGAAAGTAATAGAAAAATAATTAACTAAACTAAACTGAAATTGGTACTAAAAACTTAGATAATGTATAGACGTCATTCCCTAGTAACGATACAAAAAAACTTGATCGAAAATTTCTACAAGTTCATAGAGCCAATCGTAGTAATAAAAACCTGAAAAGTATTCCAAGGTGTCAAACCCAAGGGAATATAACTAATGTTAGTGTATGCCCTATAAACCATTCATCTTGTCGGTTTTAGGGCTAGTGATCTTGTATAAATTCTTAAAACAATATTGAAAGAATGTGTACTTTATTTACATACATTAGTTGCTTTCTTTATTCTTTCATCCAAATGAATAAAGAATGTATGTAAATTATTTAGATAAATTTGTTTAAATGTTAAATGAAATTATTTATTCACTATGTAAGTGGTGTTGTTTAGGCAACTATATCATATAGTAAGCATACTAGATGTCGCATAATAATGTCATATAATGATACATGTAAGTTAACAATATGGGTATTATCATAAGTGCATTAGTATAGATTTATAGTTTATGAACTATTTATCGAACATAACCACATATCAACAAATCATATGGTATGCATATAGTCAGTAATTTGTTGATAGGTTGTAATAGTGTGCAATGTAATCCTTTGACTTGAGACATCTAGAATTGGACCCTATATGGATAGGTATATTTTATATGGTGTATAAGCACAGGGTTAATTAAAACTTGTATAAAAAGTCGGTTTAGGTATGCTTAGTTCATATAGGTGTTCAGTTGATAGTCAAGATGGGATCCATTGGCTCGATATATAGGACTGAGAGTTTTCGTTTACTTTATCCAAGTTAAGTTCCTAATCGAATATCGATATAATGTTTGGATAATAAGTCTTTGGCCAAAGCAACTTTGACATATGATCGATGATTCGTATAGATATCAAGATTGGGGTTTTGATACTCCATGAAACTTTACTCGATCAGGATTTGACAATGGAAGGATACTGTCCACATATTACGTACAATCATTAAAAGGTTTGATGAAGATATTTATTCATTATGATTTAGAGACTATAGCACATTGCTAGATACTAACCATAGTCGTTGAGCACTGAAATTGTTCGCAGCTGAAGTATTTGGTATGAGTTCATGGTTAAATCACAGTGAACCTTCATGGTCCACCAAAATCCCTGAGCATACCCAAATAGGAGGAAGAGATAAAATATTATGGGAAGAGGGCTAACGACCTCATGATAATTAGAAAGGCCCAAATAAATACATATAAATGTTATATGTATTTATTATTCTTTAAAGTGTTAAAGAATTGATATATTGATATCATAATATAATTTCTCATAAATTACATGGCCAAAATGGATAATAGAGATTATCAAATATGTTAAAATATGTTTTTAAGGTGAAATGGTGAAAACTAAATTAATGATTTAATTTAGTGTGAACTTATCATTTTATCCCTATGTGATATATATATGTAATTTATTGTAAATCAATAAATTACATATCAAAATTTGATAATTATGATTATCAAATATATTAAATATAATTTTAATGTAAAATAATTAAATTTAAATTAAATTATTTAATTTAGATAACAATTATCATTTTACCCTTATGTATATTTGACCAAAGGTATTATGATAAATGTACCATAGTTTTGGATTTATTAAAATTCAAAATATTAATTAATATGTTAATTAATATGCCTAATATATAAATTCTTTAATGGTTAAAGAATTAAATATTTGTTAAAATATTAATGGTTAATATTTTGATAAATGTCAAAATATAATTTGTTATATTTAATTAAATTGGTCAATTATTTTGTATAAAGTTTTGACTTGATCTTACCCTAGAAATGTACATATGAATGTATCATATAATTTTCAATTATTATATAATATTTATTTGATAAATGCTGATTTAATTAATTGAAAATTGTAAAAGGAAAATATAAATATAATGATATTTATTATTTTCTTTACTTTTGGATTAAAAAATTTGGTCTTCTCCTCCTCCAAACATTCGGCCCCCATGGGAGCATGTAAGGAATGGTGTCAAGTGAAGAGAGCTTGAGGTTTTGAGTTTGTTTTTCATTGCCAAAGGTTGCAAGGGTTGTAAGGCACAAAGTCCCTAAACTAGTTTTCTTTATTTTCCATTATTTTGCCTACATCTAAAGTATGAAAGCTTAGGTAGAAAACTTATATTTGAGCATGTTTAGGCTATAAAAACTCTTCAACTAATTTCACTCCAAGAAATTGAATAACAAAAGCAAAGAAGTAATTTTATAAAAACAATTAGAACGAAAAAAATTAAACTAAAATTAATGATGATAATGAACAATGTTTTTCTTAAGGCATTCACCTCCAAAGATTACTAAAATGAATTTATGAATGGTTTTAGTTATGAATATTAACTAACCCAATTATCACCCTAATTCTTCATCGAGCTATTAAGATCGTATTTTGTAATATCATGTATCTCGATTCTGGGGTATTTTAGTAAATAGAAATAAGGTAGGGGTATTTTGATAATTTGGACATAGTTACTGTAGTAGTATTAGAATTAGTATTCATTGGTATCAAATGAAAGCTTGTACCATCTAGATGATCATGCCACAAACGGTGCTCGAATTGGATAAGTATTAAGAGAGTTATAACATTTTCCGACTAAATGGACAAAATCGCAACTCGATTTACAAAGTAGCACCCCTGTAACCAATTTTTTTTCCGGATGTTTTAAGATCGGTAGGATGGTTATAATGTGTAGCGTCCAACACCGTAAACAACTCTTAATTTGGATAAGGAATGACGTTTTTTGTGAAAAATCGAATGAAAAAAGTCGAAAACAAGCGAAAACAGAAATTGATGATACGGAGGATTTCCGAAGAAGAGGCTAAACATTTGGTGATGAATTTTAGATTGGGAAACAAAGTCTGCTATGGAGACAAATAGCAAAACAGAGGTCGGAATGCGAAACAGGATGAGAAACGATCGTTTTGCCCTCGAAGAGTAATTTTATCTCATAATGATGATTTTGTCCCTGAGGTCTATATATACATGTCTTGAGTTCTCAATTTCATTTTGTTCAGGGCAGAGTAGAAGAAAAAGGAGAAAGAGGAGAGGAGAACAGAGGAGAGGAGAGAGAAAGAAGAGAGAAAATATTTTCAACCATAACTTTGTACACACACGTCGGATTGATGCACTGTTTACGCCATTGGCTTGTGTTGACGAGGGGAACCAGATTCCAATCATATAATGCTGGAAAAGTTGCCAAAATAGTACCCAAAGTTCACTGTAGCAAAGATAAAATGTGGTTTTTTTTTCACATTTCAACCTCTAAAATTGGATGTTTTACCTCGTAAAGGCCAGATAAACTCCTGGTGAGTAGTTCTCACTATGAAACCTATGTTTTTCATGAATATAAGAGAATAATATAGATTGGTTTATGAGTTGATTGATTTCAATTGATTAGCTTGAACTTTTTGTGTTGTGATTGATAACATCGAATTGTTAATAATGTTATGATGTTGAATGTTTGTATTATGGGGTTCATTAGGCTTAAAATGTAGAAAAGATTGGGTAAGAGTACTTAGCACACCAAGTGTTCGATGAAATGTCTAAGTGATGGTAAATATCGACATCTTATGAATTCAATGATTAGGAATGTTGTTATGAATAATACAATGCATGTTGGGGTGAATAAATTATGAAACTTTCTATAGAGATGTATACAATGACATAAAATATAGGGAGACATGGCGATTGCATATTAAGTATTCGATAAAATATCAAAATGATATATGGATTGATATAGTAATAACGAATGGGTTGAGATGCTTGGTGGCATGAGTTGTGAGAGCTACGGACCATTGTTTGATAGATGTAATAAAGATCGAGGTCAGTGAGGCCAACTATGACTTTTGGCTTGTGAAATTTGATTTATACTATTATAATATGACAATAGAGC
>JAVXUL010042524.1:0-25976 GCA_035590515.1 Trichilia minutiflora
AGAGAGTTAATCATACTTTGAAGTGTAAAATGATAAATTTAACCTTAATACACATACACTTTTATGTACTCATCAATCATCCATTATAAATAAAATCATACATCAATCCAAAATATCGTACAAACTAATGTTTAAGAATACATATTTGTTACAAATATCCATATTTAAAACATAAACCCTTCACGTTCCTAAAATCAAGCAAAACCCAGAAATCTATAAATAGTATAGGACTCTCTCAGTGGACTCAAATAAAATATGTGAGTCGAGTATAAAAGCAATACCTGAAGTCGCAATTCTTGATGTTATCACCACCATTCTCGTACTCTCTGCTCTATGCCTATGAGTAGGAGAAAAAGGATGAGCATACTAAAGTATACTCAGTGAGGGAACATACAAAATAATAACAATAATAGTATAGATAAATAAATAAAATTCTGAATGTAATCTAAGAAGAAATTAATCTAAAATATCCTTACTTTCCAAATTCATCGCTTATTAAATCCTGAGAGAAAAACATTAGGCACAACTGTCTTTCCAAGATTACACTGATTAAGGGCAATCCCGAGTCATCAGTTGATTTTATATGCAATAAAATCATGCTATTTTATAAAGATAGTTTTGATATCTAATAGATAAAATATACAAGGTTTTTCAGAAAACATGCCTACCACTGATGTTCTCCTCGAACAGCCACGGGGTGATATCCATGACTAACTTGACGAGACTTACAGGTGATCGAATCACAATACATAATCATGAAAAAAATTAAATAACTGTATATCACCCACACTTGTGAAGTCTCCCCTCCCCTAGGAGACCTCTTAATCAGATCGACCCTAGGCTACCTACCTTGTAGCTATAGTGAACAACCTGGCCCTCATAGCTGTATCACCAATATGCATCCCGACTCTCATGACCGTTAATATAAACATGCAAATCATAAAATTTTGCCCTCAGGCCGTATCATCATCATAAAATTTGGCTCACTGGTCGTATCATCATCATAAAATCTTTATTCAAAACACTTTTATAACTTGGCCATCGACCATCATTTATGAAAAATGTATACCTCCAAACAAATCAAATCCATCATGCAAATCATACCTCATTATAAAATCATATGGAAACATATAAATATATACATACTCATTTGCATTAAATAGACCAAATTAAACAAAATCATTTATAAACCTTTTTCAAAGCATTATGAATATATAAATGCAGTTTGTTTAAAATACTAAAAACATAAGGATTCGAAAACATAAGCAAAACCAAAACAATTCCACTCACTGGTTAGGAAGGGTACACACTCCCTAGAGTTTCTCATTCGGATCGGATTCCTGATCTTTGTGATTGGAGCCTATCCACTGAAATACCAAAAATCTATCAATACATATTTCTAAACTATAAACGAAACTCGTATGTGAAGAATGCATGAAACCTGGATTTCTTAAAATTGATTTATACACGAATTTGAATAAAACCCTTGCTATCCAATCGGTTAGCAAATCCCTGATACCAAAAACTGACATTCAAGTTAAACTAATGTATTATAGCTCAATTATACAATTTTTATGAGTGGACCCCATATGCCCGTTAGAATAGTAACTCAGGTACTGTTCATGTCTACCTATATTTTTTAAATTCTCATTTTTAGTTTCCTAATAAGTTACCCAATCTTCTTATATCCTAAGTAACGTTATAAAACCTAAATTCATGCTTAAAAATTAAAAAATCTATTACGATGAACAGTAAAATTTATACGAACAAAAATTGATAAAACGTAAAACAAAATATGCAGACAGGTTAGAAATGTTGCTACAAACTTCATGGTATTGTTGGTTTTCTTCAATTTGGCCCAGAATATCGAAAACCCCAAAATGAGCTTCGAAACCCTAACCTCCCTTCTTTGATTTTTGTGCTCCTTGGAACGAATCAAAGCTACCAATGTGTTCTAGACGTGGAATACAACAAGAGGGTAGAAAAAAATCAAAGAAAGGATGAAAAATGAAAAATGTGTGTGAGAGAAGCAGAGAACGAATGAGAGAGGAGAGGAGAAAGAAAAGAAGAAGAAAAATGAGGGAAAAGAGGGGGCTCATCTCCTTTTTATAAAAGTGGGGGCAAAATTATCATTTTGTCCCTGATTATATAAGGAAAGAAGCTTCTAGAAGGGGCAAATTTATCATTTCGTGCGATTCGATTGAATGAATCGAATAGTTCATTTGAATGAATGATGCCCTATGTTTAACCAAAATCTTCAACGACTCTCTAAAAAATCTTGACAACATTTCGTTCGACCCAATCACCCATTCGTGCAATCGAATGCCAATTCATTCGATCGAATGTCATATTCATTCAATTGAAAAATTCCTCGACTCTCTGAAATTTTTGGTCCTCGAATTCTTGCGAAAGAACTTTTCCTTCATTCGTCCAAATGCATTTGTTTGAACAAATCCAAGTATTCATTTGATTGAATGCTCTCTACCTCATCTTCTGATTACGGTTAAACTCCTGATCACTTTTTGATATCCATTACCATTCTTTAGTCGCTCTAACTCTTTTAAAATCCCGAATTGAGCCTCGAAATACGATCGATCTATACAGTACCCAGGCATACATTTATAAAAAGATGAAAATATCCTTATTCAAAAATACAGGGTCTCACATTTTGAGTGTGAAAACCCCAAATGTTTCTCGGTGGACTCTTACGTCTTGGCTTTTTTCCTTATAAGGGATATGTGGGAATCTTCAGTCTTAGAGGCATTATAATGATTTAAGAGATTTTAAAGCTAGTTTAGGAGTATTTTGAGAGGTTTTCATATAGAATATTTGAGAGAGAATGGGGTGTTATGAGTTTCTATAAATAAAGAATAAAAGGACGTATGAAATGAGATAAAAAATTATGATTTTTGGTATAAAACTTGCACGAGTGTTAATATTTATAGGATAAGGATTGATACTTACTTTGTTTATGTTTATGAGTTTTTGTATATATGAGACATGTATTAATATAAGAAGCGCAAACCTTTCAGATCTTAGAATTTGAATCAACAAAATATTTTTGGTCACTTAGAAAGAAGGACATATAGTGTTCATTCATTGGTGAGAATTGAATAGACATAAAATGAAAAGAAGTAACACTTTAGGGTTTTGACACATGACAATAGTTAGTCAACTTTTTAGTTTATACATTTAATGCTAATTTATTGGATTGCATTTATTGATAATTATCCGTCAAGTATCGATACTTGACTACGATTAAGTGTTTGTATTTAATAAGTCAACGATAAATAACCTTGATTTAAAAAGTCAACAAATATGAGTATCGATACTCGTCTGGTAAATGTTGATACTCATGAGCCCAAATTCAATACCTAACCTTTGTATTGGCACTTCTAGTGATAAATATCAATATGTATCGATACATAGCCTTTATATAATGATACTCGTAAGCAAATATTGAAGTTGTCACAAGTTACTCTTAAAATCAAGTCTAAAAATCCATTTCAAACATATTATACTATTTTCATCATGCCTAAATAACTCTTAATGTAACAAAAATATCTATCAAGGGATTTAGTTAAGATGTCATTCAATTGTTCATTGATATTGATGTATTCAATACATACTGAAAGAGATATATGTCATAAAAGCTAATCACAATGTGATTTTATAAATCTCTTGTAAATCTTTTGATTAATAAAATGAATATTTTCTACTATCGTATCTTTTATCATGTTGATATATAAATTTTATTTACATATGATGATAAAGCCTATGGAATGTATGCAATACAATATACATTGTTATAATGAGATTATATTTATGAGATCATGTGTTGATAGTGCCATTCTTAAATGGTCTTCGTTATATGATTGTAAGTAGGGTATTTATAGTATCATATAGACTAGTGTACATATCTTTACTTTATATGATAGAGGATAATCGATCTTATAAACTGCTTGTGTAAAGATACTAAAAAAAAGTGTATAGGTACTTATTGGTTGAGTATGAGTTCATTGAACAGATTCATATGATATGTCCAAATACTAATTATATTTAATTATCAATTGGATATTTGTTGTATCAATTGTGTAAAGGATCGTTAGATTTAACAACATTATAATTATCTTGTGAATGAATTATCATACTTTAATTTTTTTAGGACAAGTCTAAATTAAGGTTTGTGACAAGTAGTCATTAAGTGAGGTGAGACATTTATAGAGGTATATGAATGTTTGAGAAAGGATCCTCCTATCTTAGTGTTTGAGGTAGAATATTCTATGTGAATGATTCAGATTTAACTCATGAAATCCTTAGTCGAGGTAATACATTGTGTATGATTGATAAGTGTGTTTTTAATAATGGTACACAATAAAGTTGTTACATATTATTTATTATACATATTATCAGATATAAAAGGGTTTGACGATAATAGTATATTTTTGATCTGATCAAAGTATTATATGATAAAAGGATTGTATCATATAGTAACTGATTATAGAAAGGTTTGTTATTGAGGTTTTACACTTCATTGTAATTTGGGGGCTATATTATATGGCTAGGCGTTAATATTAGTCTGTAGATATATTTGATTAATCTTGTTGAAGATTAATTAAATAAAAAAATTAAAGAGTTTAATTCAATGATACAGTCTACTACCGATTTTATGATAAATCTACTGAGTCTTATCCGTTAATTGACTTGAATTTTTTCGATTTATATTATGCATCAATTTGATATATTAAATTAAGGTTATTATAGTAATTAACCTAAAGTTAATTATGGTATAAATGATTAATGTTAATATTTCATACTAATAAATGAATTTTAACAAGTGACATAATCTTGACTTTATACTTATATAACAAATATAAGATGGATATATATTAGATCTGTATTCATTTTGATCACACATTTAGCAACATTATTTTTTATATAATTTATTTAATTAGATATTAATTAAATTAGAAATTATAAAAGGGAAATAATAGATTAATTATCTTAATAAAAAAGAGAAAAAGAAAAAAAAAAGAGGGAAAAAGGTATGATATTGCCATGACCTTCATCCAAAGGTTTGGTTATCAAATTTTGATCATTCAACCAATTAAAAGGTTGATTAAGATGCTCTTGGAAGTTCTAAAGAATTGTACGTGATCAATTTCAAGTGTTGAAAAGCAACTCCAAGTGTTGAAAATCCTAGGGTTTTGTTTGAAAATATAATTAAATCAAAGTATTTTGATTGAATTCAAGTAAAGCCAAATAGAAGAAAAAAGAGTCAAAGGCATCACTCTTTAGAGAAGATTCTATTTTGATTTTTTAAAACTTCAAGAGTTGATAAAAAGAAGAAGAAGACTTGAAAACTAGGTATGTTTTCTTACAAAATTTTAATTTTACCCATTTAACTTAATACCTAGATCTTTAGCATGTAAAACTTAAATTTCATGTATTAAGACATATAGCATGCTAGAAATTAACAAAGGTTTTAGAGCTTAGGGGTTGTGTATTGAGTTTATTTTAGATATGAGATGATGTATAGTAAAATTGAGCTTGAATCTCGACGAAAAATTGGGCTAGTTTGGTTTTGGTAGGTTGAGTTTGTTTGAAACGATGAGTGTTTATTGACTTGTTTTATGATCATTTCATGACGACCAATTGTTGGACTAACCATCCAACAATTGAACAATTGAAAAAATGTTTGAATTCTAACAAATTTGAGAATTTAATGATGTCCGGTGTTGTCAAAATTATATTCATGAAAGCGGTTCACGAAAATTGACGAAAAATAATGATTTTCGACTAGGTTTAAAATTTTTTTGCCGTTAGTGTTTTCTATTAGCTAAAGAACCATATGATGGCTATTTTGAACCAATTATGGCTTGTTTTGAACTTGTATTAGATGTTCAATTGTTGGACACCAAGTATAAATGATGATTTTAGTAAAAATGTACACATAAAAAAATTCCAAAAATTTTCGATTGTCGAATATATTTCATCGAATGGTTCCATATACCTCCCATATCACTTAAATAATCCACTTTGATCAAATTTAACATAATATAATGTTTCAAAAAATTATTCATAAGTTAGATAATTTACGAAAAACCTTACGAAAAAAATGTTTCCAAAAAGGTTGCCATAAAAGTTTTTTAGAAATGTTAAATTGAATAAAAGCTCAATTTTATATGTAACGTTTGCTCTTTATATGAATGTTTCGATGAAATTGTCATATGTAATAGGAATTATTACACTTAGGTATATATACATATATCTTGGAACTTGAAAATCAAGTAATGAATAAGCATGAATTTTATATTGTTATACACACATTATCTAAAATTTAATGCCTTTGCATAATTGAAATTGTTCATATAATAAATGTGCTATAAATGTTGATGTCTATTGTTATAAATGTCATAAGTGTGATGTTTTGAAATGAAACATATAGGATCCTAAATTCAATTTTCATGCATAACACTTAGGGCTGATAACATTTATTACCTCAAATAAGCTTCTACTATAAGCTTGAAGTCGTCCCCCAAGCCTCCAAGAGTATCCATACTCTAGCATAATGATGGTAAAATGTTGGAGACTTTATAAGCTTGCAAAACAATTTTGCAACACTTTAGCAACCTTATATCAATACATCTATATCTATATGCATATATATATATATGTGCTGTTATAAGAGGAAAGAAACCATAGAACATATTACCTTTGCTTTGTTTCTTTCTTTCCTTGCTTGATTACTTGGAAAACCAATTTTCCAATTGTTGAATGCAATGGTCGAACTTGTTTGTTGAGAAAGCTTTTTCCATTTCTTTTCTTTTCTTTTGTTATTGTTTTTATTTTACATAATGAAAACCTCATCCTCATCCTCTTTTACTTCACATATGTATACATATATCAAGAGTCAAAAATGAATTAAATTCATCATTTTTCTTTTTCTTGCTTCCAATGTATACATATATACCAAATGTCCAATTTAATTTTGAAATCAATTTCCTTAATGCCATATAGTTGGCACCCATAAAGCAAAGCTACCAATGACAATTAAACAAGTAAAATCACATATGGAAATATATGTATACATTTGATTAGTGGAAAAGTAAAAGATTTATCCAAAAACAATTAACAAATAAAATAACAAAAATATATTATTATTATAAATAATAATAATATACTTGAATATATGTGTGTGTGTGTATATATATATATATATATATTAAAATAAAACAAATGAAATATACATTTATTATTAATTACAATAATTAATAATTATGAATTTTTCTTGGCTATTGTTCAAAAGCAAGGATTAGGATGATGACACTTGGCAAGCAACCATTGTGCCATGTGTCATTCAAGTATCTATTTAAATAAAATAATATTTATTTAATATTTAATAAATAAATAATTTATTTAATAATAATGGATACTATTTAAATTAATAAATAAATAATTTTGTTTATTAATTGATATATCAAAATATACCATTTCAAGTCTCCAATAACACCATAATATTTTTCGAACCAAAAGGTGTTAGCGCGTTATTGTCGGAAAAATTTATTCTTTATAACTAAAGAATAAACTTACCTACCAAACAACTTATCGGAGTGATATAATTGTCATAAATATGAAATATCATTAACTAACTTAATGATATCATTTATCTATCATCAACTATAGATATTATGTTTGACCTCCTGGGTTTACCATGAACTAGACATGAGTCAATATGAACTCATTCATATCACTTTGGTATAACCTTTTATATTTGAAGTGCTTAATGATCATGAGTGACCTCTAGCAAGATATCATGACCCCTAGAATATAGAGAATAAGATTTAGGTAAACCCATATAGTCGTACTTATATATAGTACGGTTCTTCTGCTATCGACTCTTGATTGAGTACGGGTCATGGAATCGTCAAACCCCTAACTCGATCATAGGATCAGAACCTCAATCATAAACAGAATCCATGTATCCAAAACCTCCTTTTTAGAACACATGTACTCTGGCCAGAGATTCAGTTTCCATAAATGACAGTTCCGCCTAAGATCTCAAGCTCCAATATTTGAGCTAATAGATTCTATCTTAACCATCACTTATTTTCTATAATAAGAACACATTGCTAGTATGCTTCTTTCACCAGGCGTGGCTAGTCCAGTGCTATATACACAAGTAAACGATGTGTCTCACTGCAGATTACAGTCGTGATACCTTAGATCAAAGGTTTAATAATACAATAGTATGGTTGTGCGACGAATCATTGATTGTGGATAATCACCCATATGATTCTATCGCGATCGATCATATTTAGTATCACGTTCATTAATGTGGTACCCATGTTTATGCTCTTGTAATATGAGACTCGTTACCCAATTATTAGTATCCAACACTATTCTTTGACAACAACAAAATATACCAATTATACAATGTCACTATCCCTCGTGATACTATCTTAAGCGGGAACAAGTTTTAAAATATATTTACATCAAAGATTCTGTACTTATATCTATAACTCCTTATATATAGAATCTCGACACATAATACAATCAGGGACATATCTTGCATCAAATAAAAGAAAAAAATAAATCAACAACTGAACACAATATAAGATAGAGTAATGCTATTTTATTAATCATAAACTATTTATAATTAATTAATAAAGGTATATACATAAGAAAATATAACCCTGAACCATATGACACGATTAGTTTTGGGGTATATCTCTAACAATAAGTATGTAAAATATAATGAGATCATATTTAATACTAAATCCCTTTATAATTAATAGTAAGTGATAATGTTAAATATTGAGAATATTTAACATAGCCTTTCTAATACTTATGTATTAATTGAATATGGTTATGATATGTGGTTTGTTATATTACACAAAGCCTAATCTTCATCATCATAAATTAGAGCATTTGCATAAGATGTTTGACCTAAGTATAGTTATGTAGCTTTATTGTGTCGCACAAGGGTTATATGATAAAACTTTGTTTAAAAGAAATATTGGTTTAACTTAACTAGAATTTATGATTTATTGTGTCATACAAGATCATAATACTATGAAGGTTAAATAAAATTAGAAATTATAAGAGTTATAATTGATAAGATTGGTAAGAGTTTACTTACCTAATTAAGAAATACACAAGTTGTTGTATTAGACAAGCTTGTGATATTAATGTTAATTTGGATTCCAATACCCACTAAAAAATAATTTGATTTATTTTTTTATTTGCATATTAAAGGGTTATGCATTTTGAATTATGATGATCATTTAATTTATTAATAATTATGATGATCATGTATATATTATTTTTGACATGTTTTAATACATATTAAAGATGTCTTCTATCCACAATCTGCTTTAAACTATGCTTATTTCTAAAAAATTAAATAGTCATGATAATTTCTCTGATTGACTCAGTACACTAAAAATTGTTTTGACATGTGAATAGATAGCTTATATTCTTGATTCTCCTATATCCAAAGCCATATCAGATGGTGCATCGGAGAAGGAGAGACAAACATTTAAGAAACGAAAATAGGATGAAAAAATAGCAAGATGTTACATATTAGTTGTAATGTCCAAAGAATTATAGCACCAATATGAAAAGAATTATAGTTGTTCTACTTATAAGAGTTTTTAGGGAGCAATACTTGAGTAGGTATATACCAAATAACCAATAAATATTTTGGTTGTAAGATGCAACCTGGTGAATGGTTTTTGATCATGTTTTGAAGATGATTAGATAGATTAAACATCTTGAAGATTTAGGATTTTGCATGGATCACAAGTTTCAAATTAATCTTATCCTTCAATCGCCACACTCATCTTTAGTGATTTCATCACCAACTTTCATATGAACAAACTTGATGCCACTCTGGCAAAGTTACATAATCTGTTAAGAATAGCTAAAGATCAGATATTATTAGATAAGAAATCTGATAAAGCTATATTATTGGTTGGTGATTCTTCTGACTTGAAAATGAGCATATTTAAAAAGTTTAACAATAAAAAGAAGTAATCACAAAAGCCTAAAAGTGGGGTTTAAGAGAGTAAAAGCAAAGAATTAGAGAAAAACCCTAAAGGTACCTATTTCTATTATAAAATGAACTAGTATTGGAAGAGAAATTACAAAAGTATCTTATAATAAAGGCTAAAGAAAAGCAAGCTATTACTTTAAGCTCCACAGGTATGCTTATAATTGAAATTAATTTATCTGAAAAGAATAGTTTCTTATGGGATGTGTATCTTACATTTGTAATAATATGCAGTTTTGACAAATATTAAACATTCGTAGAAGGATAAGGTCTAGATGCATATCATCAATAGAGTAAGAATTACCGCATTAATAATTGACACTATATATGTAATATTGTGTAATGGTCATGTTTTGGAATTGTATAAATGTTATTATGTACCTAGTGTAGTTAAGAATATAGTTTCTTTATCAAAATTTGATGAGATCGATTTTGAGTTGTACCTTAAAAATAATAGTTGTAAATTATTAATAAATAATAAGTTATTTGATAATGGTACATTGTGTAATGGTTTGTACACTCTTGATGTATCTGATACAATTTTGTATATTAAACATACCAGTAAGAAAAAACAAGATAATATAAACATGACTTATTTATAGTATTGTCAATTAGCTCATATTAGTCAAAAAAGGTTACATAAGTTGATTCAAGAAAATTACTTGGATATAAATGATTTTAAATCATTTAAAACTTGTAAATCTTGTTTCATAACTAAAATAACCCAATGAGCATTTCTTAGACATGGTGATAAAGTATTAGATGTTTTATCTTTATTTCACATAGGTATATGTGGACTAATTTAACATATACTGGGGGTGGTTATTCTTATTTTATTACATTCATTGATGATTTTTCAGGATATGGATACATATTCTTAATAAAACACAAATATGAAGTTTTTGAAAAATTCATAGAATATAAAAATAAAGTAGAAAACCAATTCGATAAAAGTATTAAAACTCTACGATAAGATTATAAGAGTGAATACTTAAGTCATGAGTTTTTGGATTATCTTAAGGCTTAGAAAATTGTATCCTAATTGACTCTTTCAGCTATACCATAGCTAAATAGTGTATCTGAAAGAAGAAATCATACTTTATTAGATATGGTACATTCCATGATGAGTTATGCCAATCTTCTAACAGTTTTTTGGGGATATGCTCAAGAAACAGCTAACCTTATTCTGAACAGAGTTCTAGCAAAATTTGTATCTAAAGTTTCATATGAGATATGAAAAATAAAGAGGCCTTAATTTTAAATATGTTAAAGTTTAAGATTGTCCAACCCATATAAAAAAGCTTAATATTGATAAGCTTGAAACTAGAAGTGTTAGATTTAGTTTTATGGGGTATTCAAGAGAGTTTATAGGATACCAATTCTATTATACCGAAGAACAAATTGTTTTTATTTTTAAGCATGTTATTTTCTTAGAGAAAGAGTTTTTCGAAGATAGAAATAATAGCAAAAAATAGAACTTAAAGAAAATTTTAAAATTTTTCAATCACAAACTAACAATCAAACTTCAAAGAAAAATACAAAAATCTATAAACCATAAAATTCATAGGTTGATTAAGATATCAAGACCACCTGATAAATATATTAGATATCATAATGAAGGTAGATTCAAGATTTTTTCTTACTTCAGATGAGGATCCTATAACCTATAATGTGGTGATAAACAGTATCGACTCTGAGAAATAGCTTGAAGGCATAAAATTTAAAATAGACTCTATGTACTTAATCAATTGTAGACTTTAGTTGAACTATTTGAAGGTATTATACCTATTCGTGTAAATGGGTATTTAAAGAAAGATTGAAGCTACTAGAGAAGTAGAGACTTATAAGGTAAGGTTAGTAGCAAAAGGTTTTCGTCAAAGATAAGGAATTAACTTTAATGAAATATTTTCACCTATAGTCATGCTTAAATCCATTCGAATTTTACTTGTTATAGCTATATATTATGATTATAAGTTATGACATATAGCTGTTAAAACTACTTTGCTTAATGGTTGTTTAGAAGAGGATGTGTACACGACACAACCCGAAGGTAAATTCATTGAAAATGCCAACAAAGTATACAAGCAACAAAAGTCCATTTATAGACTCATGTACACTTCTAGATAATGGAACATATATTTTGATGATATAATCAAATTGTTTAATTTTATCAAAAATCCTGATAATCCATATGTTTATAAAACGGTTAGTATGAGTAAGGTAATATTCTTAATTTTATATTTAGGTGACTTACTGCTCACTGGGAATAATGTAGAAATGTTATAATCAGTAAAGATTTGGTTATCATATAACTTTTTTATAAAAGACATGAGAGAAGCATCCTACATATTGAGAATAAAAATCTATCATGATAGATCTACTAAGATATTAGAATTATCTCAATCTATTTACATAGATAAAGTATTATAAAGATTTAGTATGAAAAACTCCAAGAGAGAATATATATTAATATGTCATGGAGTTATTAAGGAAATGTCTACTAAAACACAATAAGAGAGAGAATACATGAGCAGGATACTATCTACTTAGGTAATTGGTTTTATCATGTATACAATGCTATATACAAGGCTTGATATGGCTTATGCTCTGAGTATTATGAGTAGATATCAGATTGATTCAGATGAAAGTCATTGGAAAGCCGTGAAAATAATTGTTAAGTACTTAAGAAGCGTTAAAGAATTATTTATAATATATGGAGGACATAATTTGGTACTTAGGGGTTATACTGACTCAAGTTTTTAGTCAGATAAAGATGATAGCAAATCGACGTTAAAATATATGTTTATTTTGAATGGTAGAGTAATAAGTTAAAAATGTTCCAAATAGAAAGTTACTATAGATTCTTTCATAGAAGTTAAACATGTAGCTACTTTAGAAGCTGTTGAGGAGGTTATTTAGATAAAAAAAAGTTCATTACTAAACTTGATACATTTTCTTTCATTGTCAATCCAATTCTACTATATTATGACAATAATAGAGCTATAGTATAAGCTAAGGAATCTAGGTCTCATAAGAAATCTAAATATATTTTGCAGAGATTTCATATTATTCATGAGATCATAGTTTGGGGATATATCTGCATTGAAAGAGTATCTTCAGAACATAATATTGCATATCCATTCACTAAAGCATTATCTCAGAAGATGCATGAATAACATTTTAAAAAAAAATGGGTCTTTATTATAGAGGTAATTAGCTTTGAGTATAAGTGGGAGATTGAAAGAGATATGTGTCCTAAAAGCCAATCATAATGTGATTTATGATTATAATTTTATAAATCTCTTGTAAATCTTTTGATTAATAAAATGAATATATCCTACATCTTTCATTATGTTAATATGTATGTTTGATTTACATATGATGATAAAATCTATGGAATGTATACAATACATATTATTATGATGAGATCATATTTATAGGATCATATATCGGTAGTGTCATTGTTATAAGAATATAAAGTAGGGCATTTATATCACCGTAAGACTAGTATACAATATCCTTATTCTATATGACAGAGGATAATTAATCTCATAAATGATTTGTGTAGAGACACTAAAGGAAGTGTATAGGTACTTATTAGTTGAGTATGAGTTTATTGATAAGAGACGTGTGATTTGTTCAAATGATAATTACACTTAATCATCAATTGGACATTTGTTGTATTAGTTGTGTAAATGATACTTATACTTAACAATATCATAGTTATCTTGTGAATGAATTACCATACTTTAATACTATTTAGGATAAGTCTGAATTAAGACTTATGATAAGTAGTCATTGGGTGTGGAGACATTTATGAAGGTATATGAATATTCAAGAAAAGATCTATCAGCATTAGTATTTGAGGTAGAATGCTTTATGTGCATAACTCAGATTCGATGCATGAAATTCTCAATCGGAATAAAATATTATGTGTGATTAAAAGTGTGTTCTCAATAATGGTATATAATAGAGTCTTTGTCTATTATTTATTATACATAGCAATGGATATGAAAAGGTTTGATGATACTAGTATGTCCTTAATTCGATCAGAGTGTTATGTGACAAAAAGATTAAGTTACATGGTAGCTGGTAACAGAAAGGTTCATTATTAAAGCTTTATACTTCATTGTAATTTGAGGGTCGTATTGCATGGTCAGATGTCAATGTTGGTTTGCAGATATATTTGATTAATCTGGTTGAAGATTAATTAAATAAAAGAAATTAAAGAGTTTAATTCGGTGATACAATTTACTAATAATTTTATGGTGAACCTACTAAGTCTTACCCGTTAATTGACTTGAATTTTCTCGATTTATATTATGCATCACTTTAATATATTAAATTAAGGTTATTATAATAATTATACTAAACTTAATTATGTTATAAGTGATTAATGTTAATATTTCATCATAAAAAATAAAATTTTAACAAGTGATATAATTTTGGCTTTACACTTATATAATAAATGTAAGGTGGATATGCATTAGATATATGTTCATTTTGATCACATATTTGCCAACATTATTTTTCATAAAATTAATTTAATTAAACATAAATTAAATTAAAAATTATAAAAGTGAAATAATAGATTAATTATCTTAATAAAAAAGAAAAAAAAGAGAAAAAAGACATGCTATTGTCGTGACATAATGGATTAATTATCTTAATAAAAAAAAGAAGAGAAAAAGGCATGCTATTGCCATGAGCTTCATCTAAGGGTTTGACGATCAAATTTTGATCATTTAACCTATTAAAAAGTGGATTAAGATCATTTTGGAAGTTTTAAAGGATTGTACGTGATCAATTTCAAGTGTTGAAAAGCAATTTCAAGTTATAAAAATCATTGGGTTTTATTTAAAAACCTAATTCAATCAAAGTGTTTTGATTGAAATCAAGTAAAGCAAAAGAGGGAGGAAAATAAGAGTTAAGGGTATTACTCTTCAGATCTCTAAAGCATCAAGAATTGATAAAAAGAAGAAGAAAATTTGAAAAATAGGTATGTTTTTTTACAAAAGTTTTAATTTTACCAATTTAACTCAATACTTAGATTCTTAATATGTCAAACTTAAATTTCATGTGTTAAGATATATAGCATGCTATAATTTAACACATACATCCCCTTTACTTATATGGTCATGAATGAAATGTTTTCTAATCTCTATATACCTTATTCGTGAATGATGCATATGATTTTTGGTTAGATTTATGACATTTGTATTATCACATATGATAGAAAAATTATTAAGCTCTATGTCTTAGTCTAACAATTGCTATTTAATATAATATCCCAGTAAAATATACGTAAGGGGGTAGTGGGTGGGTTTGAATTGGGCTTTAATACAGAATTTTAAAAAATTAATAAAAATAACTTAAATGATGAAGATGAAAGTGTGAAGTAAATGCAACAAGGTATGACAATAATGAAGAGAGAGAGAGAGAGACAAATCACTTTTCTCAGATGGAATCTACCTACTCTAAGGTATCACATAATCTTGATTTTCAACTAGGTTAAGAGATACCCAATACAAATTCTTTTTTCTACAAAGAGCAGCTTGTACACTTATCTTTACACAGGTGATAAGTACCCAAAAAATGATTTAGCTTCCTATTCGGGTGAAGCATAACCCAAGATTATGATGTACAAGAATAAAAACTAAAATCTCTCAATAGATTAAACTTTTAATAAGCCCTCTATATTTACTTTCTCTCTCTAAAGAATGAAGAAAGAGTAATTTTCAGAGAGATGAATAACTCTATGAAAAATTCAATAGAACAGTTCAACTTTAATTCTTTTCTTCGATAATTGCTTGTTCACGTACAGTTCTTCTTCAAATCTGATCGATTTTATACTTTGAGTTAATGTGCACAACGTCTCTTTAAATCTTCCATTAATATCTTCATCAAATACTGCAAACTAATCATTGGATCTTGAAAAATGTAGAGGGTATCGATACTTGGTGAGAGGGTATCGATATTTTGATGGTCTTCTTTGAGATTTCTTGACGCTCTTGTTGCATGTATCAATACTTGTATCAATACTTGGCTTGATTTTTTGTCTGCATGCATATCTTTGACGTTGCATGTATCGATACTTTGATAAGAAGTATCAATAATTTTTTGCATTTTGAATCTCACGTTTTGCCTTCAAATGATTGTAGTGATACTTTTAAAAATGTATCGATACTTTTAACATCTGGGACTGATGGTATCCATGCGGTTGAATGAATGTATTGATACTTTCTTAAACGTATCGATACTTTCAGAGTCTGCGATAAGTTATATCAATGCTTTGACTTGACTTGAATTTGACCATATCGATACTTTGGAGAATTTCAGTCATTTATATATCCTTCAAGAAATTGTATCAATACTTTTACAAATGTATCGATACTTTGAGTGCCTTTTCTTCGATGTATCAATACTTCTGCATAACATATTAATACTTTAGTCTTCCTAAAGTCTGATGTATTGATACTTTGCCTCTTTGATGTAAACCTGTACTTAAATAACTTTCTCAACAAATTGTTTCTAAGTATTATCCAAATTAAATAATTAAATTAGCTGTAATTCATACAATAATTCAATCATAATTTAATTGAATTAAAAATTCATTCATAAATTAATTTAATCATATATTTAAATAATTTTTCGTTCATCATCAAAAACACAACAACATATCAATCTCCCTCTTTTTTGATGATGACAAAATATGCAAATGATAAATTAAATTTGTGAACTTCTCCTTAATCTAAGCATATATGATGTATCCTCTTTTTTGGTATCAATCAAAAAATAGAAATACACAGATCATAAAAAACACATAGGCAATATACAAGAAATGAATTAATAAGCCAAAGTGCAACAAATTTCGCATAACAAATCCAAGTTCATATAAAAAAAAAGAGAAAATAAAAGAAGAGGCAAGTTCAATAAACAAGTAGAGTAATATCAAGTTTAGGAACACAAATATCAATCAAAACATAAACAAATCAGGAGGTGGAAGAGCTGGAGCTGTCATCTGAAATGTGTGCTGATGGAGGAGGTTGGCTAAATGATGTCCCCATAAATGGTGAAGGAGGAAGATGAGGACGATAATGAAGAAGAGGTACACACTAATGGTATGACGAAGAAGCGACTGGTGGAGGACTGATTTGTCAGAAGATGGAAACTTACTACTCAATCTTACTCAAAAGGTCTTGAATCTCCATATGAAATATATCCACCATAACACCTTAGCCTTTAATCTGTAAAGTGACAGTAGCAAGAGTAGCCTCAACAGAGTCTAGCCGACAATTAAGGTTGAACACTGTACTATAGACTCAAGGCTGGATATACGCTCCAACATCTCCATCAACATGGAAGTGAGAGTAGGCGATGTAGGCAATAATGGTATGGATAGAGCAACAGGAGGTGGACTAGATGGTACAGGCTTAGTAGATGGAGGAGGAATGTTAGGCTGATCAGATAAAGAAGGAGGCATAAGCTCGTTCTGCTGCTGTTATTCATCAACACCCAGAGCATTATCATATGAAATGTCATCTCCCGGGACTAGAGGCTAATCTTATAGCACTCAAGTCCTATCTGGCAGTTGAGTATTATGCATGTGGCATAAGATAGTCTTATTAAGTGCTGTCAATGGATGATGCTCAATGGATTGCATGCCTTCCAATAATTGGGGATCTGATCTGGCTATAATCCCACAGATGGCTTAGCCGTAATGCAACATGTAGGTCTTGGAAGTAGATGCCTGAAGAATACCATGAATCATCTAAATAACTAGGTTCAGACATCTACCCTCTATAATACAAGCCATCTACCATAAATCCTCTAAGGTCATCTCAAAATATCTAGCAGATCGTGCATGCAAATTATATACTACTATAAGATAAAGGATTCTCTTATGCAGACCAAGTCTGATAGGCTTTAGATTAACCTCTACCATCTCTGGGTTCCTAAACACAATTTTACAAGCATATAATGGTTTAAAGTTACAAATATAATACATCTCTCTGCCAAGTATAAGATCTAATTTATCAACCAATCCAGTCTCATTAACAAAGAATTCTACACCCCTAACAACTATACGAAAATGATTGTACCATCGTTATCCAGTTTGTAGGTCTGTGACATCCAAGTTCAAATAGAATAGTCTAGCTAGGTCCTCATAGTATTTACCCCATAAACTTAAAAAATTCATCCACCGAAACTACTAGAATGTATCTAAATAAGGAAAATGTATAAAGTGTAAGAGGTCAAAATCAATTACATGTCCTAGAGATACCTTCATGTGAGCAAATTATTATAGAAATCTATCTTATTGCTCTTGTGAAATGAAACCCCATATGTTCAAATCTGGTAGTATAACTTGAGGTTGAGGCTTACTTGATTCTTTATCACGTGCTTTCTTTCATTGTGGACTGGGAATCTTCATACAGGGAGGTAATTTAATAGAGAGAGAGAAAAAAATCATAAATAAGAAGATAAACAAAAAAATTAAGCTTTGGGATGCAAAAAAGATTCAAATGACCGTTAATAGGAGTTTCAGAACACGAATGAAAAGTTATAGAGCTAGAAATTATGCTCGAGTATCGATGTATGATGAAGTATCGATGCTAGCTATCGATACTCAAAAAGTTTTAGAGAGAAAATTTTGATGATGAAGTAAAAAATATCGATACGTGCTAAGAAAATATTGATACTTTTGAGATGAAAGAGAAAATCGTCTTAAATGAACATTAAATGAGTTAATAAATGAATGAAATGTGACACTAATTGGGCAACAATGAAAAGATGGGAAAATAAAAATAGAAAGTTGTTCATTAATGACACCTTTTGACCCTTCGATTTTCATGTGTTTCAAATTTATACTTCAAATGATGCTAGAAGTATCGATATTTTATTGTAGGGTATTGATACCTTGAGCGTTGAATGACACCGTGTACAAGAAAGTATCGATGTAAACTAATGAAGGTATCATTACTCATAGAAGAAATGAACTGGGTTCAGTATAACTAAGGAAAAGTATTGATACTTTTCTCAAATTATCGATATTTAGGGCGATTTTCGTTACAAAATATTGATATTTTTGAGACAAACATCGATACTCAGAATAAATAATGCCAAAAACGAATTAGATAACAGACTTATCCAGATTTTATCAACATTAATAAAAAATTAACATACATTCATCATACCCAAATGAGATCTAATATCACAAAAATTTTCTTTATCGAGGGGTTTAGTAAAGATATTAGCTAGTTGATTATTTGTTTTAATATAATCAAGACAAACATCCCCTTTTTACACATGATTTCTAATGAAATGATACCTTATTTCTGTATACTTTGTGCGTGAATGATGCACTGTATTTTTAGTTAAATTTATGACATTTGTGTTATCACACATAATTAGAATCGTATTAACTTCTATGCTATAATCTGATATCTAATGTTTAATTCATAGAAATTATGTATAGTAACTCTCAACTGATATATATTTAGCTTTTATGGTTGACAGTGCAACTGTGTTTTGTTTCTTACTAAACCATGAAACTAATGCATTTCTTAGGAAGTAACATGTTGCACTGGTGCTCTTCTTATCTACCTTACACCCTCCATAATCAGCATCTGAGAAACCCTTAAGGTTGAACACACTATCCTTAGGATAAAATAATGCCAAGTTAGGAGTTCCTTAAGGTATTTGATAATTCTCTTTATTGCTATTAGATGTGATTCTTTTGGATTTGATTGAAATCGTGCACAAACACACACACTATAGAGAATGTTAGGTTTATATGCAATTAAGTATAATAATAATCCTATCATACCTCTATACAGCCTATAGTCAACACTCTTGCCAAGATCATATATGTCTAAAGATGTGAAAGAACTCATAGGTGTATTCATATGTTTACCATCTAGAAGATCGAATTTCTTTAAAAGATCTTTTCTGTATTTTGACTGGGAGATAAAAATTTTATGAATAGTTTATTTTCTTTATAAACCTAAAAAGCAATTTAATTCTCTCATCATACTCATTTCAAACTCATTCCTCATAAGAGTTGAAAATTCATTACACAAGGAGTCATTTGTGCTTTTAAAGATGATATCATCAACATAAATTTGTACAATTAAAACATCATCATCTTTGGTTTTTGTAAACAAAGTTGTGTTAACACTCTTCTTTTCAAAATCATTCTTTAACAAGAATTCACTAATTCTTTTATACCAAGCTCTAGGAGTTTGTTTTAAATCATAAATAGTCTTAGTAAGTTTGTACACATGATTTGAAAACTTGTGATGTTAAAAACCAGGGGGTGGCTCAACATAAACTTCTTTATTTAAAAATCCATTCAAAAATGCACTTTTGACATCAATTTGATAGAGTTTAAAGTTTTTGAAGCAAGTGTATACCAAAATAATTCGAATAGCTTCTAGTCTAACCATGGGAGAATACGTTTTATCATAGTTTATCAATTCCTCTTGATTATAACCTTGAGCAATGAGTCTAACCTTGTTTCTAATGATGTTTCCATGCTCATTTAATTTATTTCTAAACACCCACTTAGTTATTATAATGGGATGATTATATGGTCTTGAAACTAAGGCCCATAACTCATTCCTTTGGAATTAATTTAATTCCTCTTGCATTACTAGAACCCAATCTTCATCATCTAACGCAATGTCTATATTTGTAGGCTCTATTTAAGACACAAATACAAGGTTTTGAACTTTCTCAAGATTTTAAAGAACTTCTTTAGATGCTCTCCTAATTCTTATGCTTTGAAAAGGATCACTAATGATCAATTATCTTGGTCGATTTGATGCATACTTCCAAGCCTTTGGAAGATTTCTATTAGATTCATCTATATGATCCTCATCAACCTTTTTAACTTTTCTTTTTGAGTTATCCTCCAACTTCAACTTATTTAACTTATCAACTACTTTAATCTATATTGCCTTCTCTTTGGCTATCATCATAGCCAACTTTGGATCAAACTCATCAAATGTGATATGCATAGATTCTTCAACTATATGAGTTCTCTTAATGAATACTCTATATAGTTTACTCTTAGAGGAGTAACATATGAATATACCCATGTTTGACTTTGGCTCAAACTTCTCAAGGTTATCTTTGGTATTCAAGATATAACAAGTGCAACTAAAGATCCTAAAGCATTTAATCTTCGATTTTCTTTGATAAATGCATTTATAAAGTATTTTTCCAAGAAATTTTTTAATTAATACCCTATTAAAAATGTAACTAGCCGTGTTAATAGCCTTAGCCCAAAAATATTAAAGTAACTCAGACACATTGAGCATGGTTCTACTCATCTATTGTAGGGTTCTATTCTTCCTCTTAGCTACTCTATTTTATTGAGGTATTCTAGGTGCAGAAAAGTTATGAGTGAATCTATATTCATTGTAAAATTTTTTGAACTCTTGATTCATAAACTCTCCTCCTTGATCACCTTTTATCTTCATTAATTTATACCCAAGTTCATTTTGAATTTGACTAGAAAATCTCTTAAATGTCTCAAATGCATCACTTTTATTTTTTAGGAAGAATACCCAAATAAATCTTAAGGAGTCATCTACTAAGATATATGCATAGAATTTGTTGCCTAAGGATGCAATCTGATTGCGTCCAAACAAATTCATGTGAATAAGCTCTAGGGGTTTTGATAAAGACACTATCTTCTTAGTTTTAAAGAACTTTTCCACTTGTTTACCCATTTGACATGGTCCACATATCTTATTCTTGGTAAACTTAAAATTTAGTAGATCATCTAGTATGCCATACTTTGCTAGCTTTCTAATGAGGTCCATACTATAATGACCTAGTCTATGATGCCATAACTATATTTTATCATATACAACTTACAAGTAAACATCATTCATGACATCAACATTCTCTAATTCAATAACATATACATCACCAACTCTAGAAGCATACAAAGCTTTCTTATTAGAAGAATTAATCATATCATATGGATTTTTCAGAAAAACAATATCAAATCATTATCACACAATTGCGATATGCTCAGCAAATTATATTTTACTCCATTAACATATAGCACATCATTGACAATGATTTTGTTTACCTTAATGGATCCAATTTTAAGTACTTTTCCTCTGCTGTTAACTCTAAAGATAACATCTTTTCGTTGTTTCTTTTTTAAGCTTATAAACATCCTCTTGTCTTTAATCATGTGCTTAGAATACCCGCTATCCAAGAATCACTTCTTATTTTTTTTTGTTCTCTTTAGCGTGAGGTTCCTGCAAAATAAAATTAATTTATTTTTGGTACCCATTTAACTTTGGGTCCATAGATGTTAGCCTTTGGCTTAGGAACCCATGTCACTTTAGCAACAACCTTTGATTTTTAAAACAAAACCTTTAGAAATCCAAACTAATTTTGGTTCTTTATAAGTATTTTCTTGATAGAACAATTGTTGCTATAATGCCCTTTTCTAGAACAGTAATGACATGTAACAAAAGACCTTGCTTATCTCGATAATTTTACAAAGTAGTATGAGTAAGTCTTTTGTTTAACTCTTAACCTATAATTAAGCCTAACCTTATCAAAAAATAACTTTTGGCTACCTAGTAATCTATCTAATGCCTTAATTTCAGAAGTAAATTTAGCCAACAATTTTTTCATATCATAAACTTTATCACTTAACATCTGATTCTCAGTTTTAAGCCTGCTCATTTCTTTTTCACACTCACATTCATTTTTCTTTTCACATTCACTAGTCTTAATTTTCAAAGATTCATATTCATTTGACAAGAGTGTGTTCATCTTCTTAATGTCCTTGTATTTCACACAGAGTTTGTCAAAATATGTCATAAGCTTTTCATACAACTCAGTTAACTTATTATACATTTCTTTATTTTTACTACTAGAGCATGAATTATAATATGAAGAGGATTTTACAAAGTTTACCTCATCATCAAGATTTTTCACTAAGCAGAAATTTGCTTGCTCATCTCCTGGTGATCCAAAGGAGCTTTCGTCACTGGTTAACTCATCTCAGGTCACTTTTATGGCCTTTTTCTTTTTTTTTTTGTCTTTGTTTTGCTTCTTTTAAGAACATTATGGTCTTGTGTGTCTAGGCTTTTTGCACTTATAGTAGATTATTTCTTTATCTTTTTCTTTGTTTTTCTTGTATTTTTCTGATCTATCATCCTTCTTGAATTCTTTTCTTCTCTGGCCTCTGCCTCTGCCTCTTCGTTTGTTTTTATTGAAGAATTTTTTGAACTTTTTAGCCATCAACATTATTTTTTCATCTTTTGACTCTTGGCTGTTGTTTTCTTCATCTTCTATTTGCTTCAAGTTTTTTAACGCTACATTTCTCTTCCCTTACTCTCTATCATTTTTCTCATTGTGAATTGCTTCCATTGCATAAGTCATCAATGATCCGAGCAATTCTTCTAAAGATAGGCTATTGAGATTTTTAGCGTCTTTTATGGCTATTACGTTGGCTTTCCATGACCTTGGCAAGCTTTTCATAATCTTTGTAACCAAATCTGTGTTTGAATAAATCCTGCCAAAGATTTCAGACTATTTGTATTGTTAGTAAAACATGTGTACATGTCCTTTATACTTTTATGAGGTTTTATTTTAAATAACACCTAGTCATATACAAGCATGCTAATTTTAGAGTCTTTGACTCTATTGGTTCCCTCAAATTTGACATATAATATATCCCAAATAACTTTTGTCGTGTTAGTCCCAGATACTCTATTATACTCTCTCCTATTTAATGCACAATATAAGATGTTCATAGCTTTTTCATTAAGCTGGAAGATGTTTTTCTTTTTTTGAGTCCAATCGGATTTGGGTTTGAATATTCTTTCTCTAGTATTTTTATTTATGATTATGGGTTAAGAATACACATCCCCTAAGGTGCTTAAATAAATTTGTATATGTTTCTTCTAGTATGTATAATCTATACCATCAAAGAAAGGTGGTCTATGTGTGAACTGACCATTGATGATTTGTGATGAAATGCTGCTATATGCCATAATGTGATCTACTTCTCACAGGGTGTTAATCCTATATGCAGTGAGTAAGGCTTTGATACCAATTGATATCCTACTAAAATATACCTAAGAGGAGGGTGAATGGGGCTTTAATACAGAATTTTAAAAAACTAATAAAAATAACTTAAATGATGAAGATGAAAATGTGAAGTAAATACAGCAAGGAATGATAATAATAAAGAGAGAGAGAGAGAAACCCAATATAAATTCAATAGAATAGTTACTCACTCTGAGGTATTATTATAATCTTGGTTTTCAATCGGGTCAAGAGAAACCCAGTATAAATTCTTTTTTCAATAAAGGACAGTCTGTACACTTATCTTTACACAGGTGATAAGTACGCAGAAAATAATTTTGCTTCTTGTTCGGGTAAAGCGTAACCCAAGATCATGATGTATAAGAATGAAAACTAAAATCTCTCAATAGATTAAATTTTCAATAAACCCTTTGTATTTACTTTCTCTCTTTAAAGAATGATCAAAAAATAATTTTTAGAGAGATGAATAACTCTACGAAAAATTTAATAGAACAGTTCTGCTCTAATTCTCTTCTTTGATAATTGCTTGTTCGCATATAATTCTTCTTTAAATTTGGTTGATTTTATACTATGAGTTAATGTACACAATGACACTCTAAATCTGCCATTAATTTCTTCATTAAATGCTACAAATTGACCGTTAGACCTTGAAAAATGCAACGAGTATTGATACTTAGTAAGAGGGTATCGATACTTTGATGGTCTTCTTTGAGATTTCTTGACGCTCTTATTGTATATATCAATAATTGTTTAAAGGGTATCGATACTTGGCTTGATTTCTTGTCTGCATGCCGTATCTTTGATATTGCATGTATTGATGCTTTGGTAAGGAGTATCGATACTTTTCTATATTTTGAAAATCACATTTTGCCTTTGAAGTATTGTCTTGTTACTTTTAAAAATATATCGATACTTTTAATGTTTACAATTCATGATATCCATGCGTTTGAATGAATGTATTGATACTTTCTTAAATGTATCGATACTTTCAGCATTTGTCACAAGTTGTAACGATGCTTTGACTTGACTTAACTTTGACCATATTGATACTTTGGAGAATTTCAGCTCTATACATATTCTTTGATAAATTATATCGATACTTTTATAAGGGTATTGATTCTTTGAACACCTTATCTTCGATATATCGATACTTATGCATGGTATATCGATAATTTAGCCTTCCCAAAGTCGAATGTATCAATACTTTGCCTCTTCAATATAAACCTGCACTTAAACAACTTTCTCGACAAATTGACTTAGATTGTGCAGCATTATCCAAATTAAATAATTAAATTAGTTGTAATTCATACAATAATTCATTCATAATTTAATTAAAGCAAAGATTTATTCATAAATTAATTTAATAATGTATTTAAATAATTTTTCGTTCATCATAAACATAATAACTTATCATAATCTATAGAAGTTATATAAAACAACTATATAAGAATACACATTCAACCTCAGTGATGGATAAAGAACTGTATTTTGCTTTTTGCTAAACCATAAAATTAATGTATTACCTAGAAAATAACATGTGCCAATACTCTTCCTATCCACTTTATAATTATTATAGTCAGCATCTGAGTGGCCTTTTAAATCAAACTCATGATTTTTAGGATAGAATAATCTCAAGTTTGGTGTACCTCTAAGGTATCTAAAAATATGTTTAATGGCTATTAATTATGATTCTTTAGAATTTTATTAAAATCTCGCATATACATAAACATTATAGAGGATGTCTGGCCTAGATGTAGTCTGATCTCAATTAGATTATGTACCCAAGTATAGGTAGTCTTGTTGTAGAATAGTCCGGTGAGTCCAAGTGTCGTAT
>JAVXUL010042535.1:0-10940 GCA_035590515.1 Trichilia minutiflora
CCCCTGGTTCCCAGGAGGCCTTCACACAGCGGGTGGTAGCCTCGGTGTTGCCAGGCGGTAGAATAATGACGACTAGTATACTCCGAGTGTCCACGACTCTGAGTGCGAGTTGGTCATGGATGAATCGCTGGAGGTCCTCTGAGCAGTAGATTCGGGCAAAATATCCGAGACACTTTGTCCGTCTCTCCGATGATGTAACCAACAGCTCGGGAAGACGTCACATCGAGGAGTCTATCTGGAGAACAACACCTCTGTATGATAGGTCTGGGCAAGGACAGGAAGGTGGGCTTGGGCCCGTGGGCTGGGCCACACTATAATCCCCCAACAATATACAACTATACAAATGTTATCTTTCCTTTTCAATGTCCTTTTAGTTGAAGGAAAGTGTATTTCCCCCTGGTTTTGTATCTAGACATGATACATTGTTCCCATTTCAACCAGTTAGGTATATGGAATCTATAAGAGTTTACACAAAGTGTTGAAGGTGAATTGCTCATCCCACATTTCATTACATGTTTGTATAATATAAAAACTGTATAATGACAAAAGGTAATTAAACTGGCTGATCTCTAGAATATAATTATATTTCATATAAGATACAAGTGCTAGAATCATGAAGATTATTCAGGATGATTTGGGTTGTCTGTTATATTTCTAGAATCATGGAGATTATTATGGATTTGGAGGATTTTCTTTGTCCGTTATATACCCCAACAAGATGGCGATATCATTGATAATGCCAATTTCGGAGTGTAAAGTTTGAAATTATAGCTGTGGGAGGGGTTTTGTGAGAGCATCTACTAATTGATCATGAGTAGACACTTGATTAATTAAAAGAAGTCTTTTATTAACATTATTGCGGACAAAATAAAAATCAATAGCAATGTGTTTCATGTGACTGTGGTGCATGGGATTAACATGACAAAGCGTTCAAAAAACACAATAAAAATAACTGCAAGCAGACGGTGTCAAGTTTGTAATATATGGTGAGTAGGAGTAGGATGTCGTTCCCATGAGAATTATAAAATATTCTTGAGTTGATTATCGTAATTAAAATGGTTAAACTCTATTTAGGCAAATTCAAAACAGCTAATTATAAACAACTAAAACTTAAGCAATAAACTATTAATTAAACTAATGAGAGAATTCAATGAGAAGTAGGTTTAAGGGATATAACTACATCAAAGTTTCCTGTGTTCATTACTAATTTACTATCATTTTCATTCATTTACCTATTAATTAGGGTTAATGTTGATTTTATTTTATCTTCTGAATCTTAATAAAATCATATACACAATCACTCAAGATAATATTCCTACTCAACTTGAATTAATCATGTATTCATTAAGTTTAAACCCCAAATGTTATTACCTAGTGAATAACTATTTTTTAACAAATTATTATCTAGGTTGTGCTTCCTTAATCTTAAACATAAAACTAACTTTTTCAAGCCCAGTTTCATGTAACATTATAATTAGTTTAATGGCTAATTAAACTAAACATTAAATATAAGGAGCACAAAAACACATTTTCATAATAGTAAATAAACACAAAACAAGAATACTAAGGCTTTATTAAACCCTTAAGCACAAAGAAATTTAGCCAACCATGATAAACGATTCAATAACAATAAATATCGAGAATATGTTCATTGTTTATCAAGTAAAATCACTTAAGAGTAAGGGAAAGAAAAATCTATGAAGTTGATAAAATAATTGTCTTGTGATCTTTTTCTTTCTTGATATTCTAAGATTTGGGCTTGAAAAATGATCTGGAATCTTCTGGTGGCTGCTAGGTTCTCTCTCTCACGAATCCTACGAAAAGTTCTTTAAATAGTAGGCAATTTAGGGTACCAAATATGACATTTTCACTAATTGGGGCTATAGCGGGCAAAACAATTCTCCTTGCAGCAAGAACCTCTGAAAAACTCACTGTAGCGAGTAAAAAATATTTTGACTATAGTGACAATATCTATAATATTCATTGCAGCAGAAGAAAATTCTTCCCGTTGCAACAAGATTCACTTTTTGGGTCCTTCCTAAAAAATTATATCCCCGGAAGTTATCTTTCCAATACAATTTGAATCACCTTAATCCAATATCTATAACCCAAGATATCATTATTTTACTGACTGGTGCTCAGGATTGTCACTGCAATGACGCCTTTCAATTCTGCTGGTAAAATCCTAGTAAAAACAATCCATTTCTTAGTGATTTGATAATAGCTAAAACCTGCATAAAACAACAAACAAAAAATAAAAAATACCAATGAAAATGTTCGAAACTAAACAAAATCTTAGTCAAGGATGAGTGATAAAATTACCCATCAAATACTCCCAAACTTAGATAACTTATATCTTTACTCATCTCGAGCAAAATAAAACTAGAAGAAAATAAAAATAAAAAATAAAAATCCTAATCCACTTTCATAGGACTCACGGTTTCATTTAGTATATGCAACAAGTCTTTAAATCCCAAGGTTACCCTAGTGGACGAGTTGTGTCTCGTGAGAGTTTCTAGAAGATGTACCTACAAAATCTTAAACACATAATTTCACATGCACCAAAATTAAACATGCACTTAACACAAGAATAAAAACATATGCCAAATCAATCAATCAAAACAAAAAGAATTCGATGCTCGCTAGTGATCGAATTGTTGAAGACACGATTCCTAAACATTGACATCAAACTAAGGACTCGACAAGGTTTTCATGATCCTTAAATTTTGCATTAGATTTTCATTTTCTTTCAAAACATGCCTTCGGAGAATTTAGGTGAATCTAAAATCAATCTTGACTAGTAATCTAGCCTTTTACTTGTAATTGTCGTAAAGATTTAGAGTTAAACATCTATAGACTTGAGCATTTGATTTACTACAATATTTTATTTTTACTTGAGTTCTAATCGACCTTTATGCGATTGTTGACGTTTCACGGTCAAACTCTAGTTACTCAACCTTTTAAAAACACAAGCTACTTTTCATACTTTTGTTTTGAGGCGCCATTTTACGTAAAGTCAACACTTTTGATGCTGAAAATCCCAGTTATAAGCACCTCAAGATAGCGGAGTAGTTTATTCTCTTATTCTTTTTTTTATAAAATTTTTTTTAAGCACACCTCTCAAAGATTAGTGTCTAACTCTTTTAATGAAAAACAAGACTCTTATAAGATCAAGTTTCATAATATGCAAAATCAAATTCTAAATTCACAAAAATTCTCTTAAGCATGTATATTCACTTTTCAAATTGCTAACACAATTCTATTTCACACTTAACCTCATCCAATCTAAGTTCAACATTAATGAAAAGGTTTCAATTTTCACTTCTCTTATCACTAGCTCTCATAATCACACACATGCACCCATTCAAAAATATCATTCAATCACACAAGACAAGTAAAAACAACATTACTAATTATCAAAATAAAAATTAGTGCTACAAATTAAAATAAAAATAAAGACAATTTAACACAAGAAACCACTAATAATGTTCATAAACAACCAATTTTATCTAGTATAAATAAAGTCATGAAAAACAAAATAAATAACCAATTTCCAAACTTCTACTCCCCTAAACTTAAATCATAAGATTCTATCTCGTCTCCTATACATCATCATCCTCTTCATCATCGTCATCCGATTCTTCATCCTCATCATCATCTAAGTCCAAAGGCTAGAATTGTAGAAGTTATGGATATTTAAAAGTGTCATATCTAGCCAATTATCCTTGATGAAGAAGTATAACACCTAAGCTGTCTAAGGCACTGCTTACATATGTCATAAAATGGTTTTGCTGCCTAGTCAGCTTCAGTAGCTCCTGCTGTGTTTGACAGAGCTTTGATGCTATACCGATGATGGTAACTTTCTTGGCTGTCTTCTATTTGGGTTTGGATGAAGATGGTTGCTATGACTAATTAGCACTGGTCACCTTCCCAATTTTATCTATAGTGTGAATGGTGATAGGGGCTTTTGGCTGCAACATTTTTGAGCTGAAGGCCTTGACACCAGTTAAAGAGATGAGCTCTGAAATCAGGAAAGGAAAGGAAAGTCCAATGGTCGTGTTATCTCTGAAATAACTGATATTCTAGGTTATCACCATCCCACATTAATATTCTTCTGATTTTTCAAAGCATAAAGCATCAAAGCCTTCTCCTTGTTAACCTCAATGAGATGATATAAAGGACTTAGATGGGCACATAGGAAATAATCTCAAAACTTTAGTATGGATGTCAACCTTTTTGTTAGGAAGGTCGTATGAACAACCTTCACTTTAGCCCAACTCACCGGTCCGTCACACAAATCCCCAACTACCGTATCTAATTCTACAGACTCCATCAAAGCCTTAATATCATCATGAACTTGTGGAATGCAAAAAATCCTATTGATAGTATCTATATTAAACATAATCTATTTTTCTCTCACCATGAACACTTGTCCACATATCCCCTTTGCATTGGCATAAAACTCTCTCACTAATGTCATAGCTGCCGGCTTGGGTTATTTGACAAAGTTTTGCCAACCCCTTCATCTAATCTCCCTTATAATCTTCAGACACTTGTTTTCTTCAAACACCATTCCTCTGTCCTTTAAACCTGCCCTCTTTTTCATCGATTTTTCAAACAATGTGGCTGCCTCTTGGTTAAGAAATTTGGTTTTATCATGTTCTTTCGAAGTTTCACCATGAGACCTTTTTCCAATTGACTTTTGTTTTGACATTATGAATAACAACTTCAAATGGGGTTAAGGAATAAAATCAAGTTCTCTACATTACAGATCAACCACAAAAACACAACACCCAAATATCCTACAATATAGGAAGCTAAATCAATGAATGTAATACCCTCAATTAACCACAATCAAATATCAATCCCAATAATTTTCACACAAAAGAAAACCACCTCACTAAACCCTAGGTTTAATATCCGTCAAATGCCTTAAAATTCAAAAAGTTATCAATATGATTAAATGTGTACATTGAATTCTTGAGTGTAGATGACTATGATGCCTTGATAGGAGAGTGAGATTGAGAGAGAAAAGTTCAAAATCTTGGCTTTGAATGGATTGAGCTATCATGACAATGGGTTTGTTAATGTTGAAAACCCAGTGGCGCTGCTTCTGAGAAAATTTTTTGCATTACAGCGCAAATATGCAGCACTTAATCAACGTGGTTTTACTCGAGCTGTAGCAAAAATTTTTTTCTCGCTACTTTTTGAATTTTTTGCTGCAACATCTATCTTTTCTTTGCTGCAGTGGCCTTTACTAAAAATTTCACTGTAGCACCCATCTTTTTCTTTGCTGCAGTGGCCCTTGCTGGAAATTTTACTGTAATACCCATCTTTTTCTTCACTGCAAGGGAGTGAAGGGCTCTTGCTGAAAATTTCACTGCAGTTGGAAAAATTTTCTTACGCTGTAGCAATGTTTTGATTTCATGACTTAATTCAAACTTCATTTTGGCCTTCCTGCATTAAATTACAAATGTTAAAATAAAACCAACTAAAGTAAATTTAAAGAACACTTAAAATAAATTAAAACATTAAAAATAAACAAAATATTGAGTTGCCTCCTAACAAGCACTAGATTTAATATCCCCAGTAGTACTTAGCCATACTCTACTTTAGCTAGCTCTTGATTCTCCATTCTTTCTTTCGCACTTTTTAAATTTGAGCTAGCCCTTTTGTGGTCTTTCGGAATGCATTCACTTTCTTTGACTTTAAGAGCCATTTATCTTCCACCATTTTAATATCAACAAAAGGTAAATGATACCTCAAATGGACAACTAGAGGCTTGAGCTTTAAAATATGATGCTTTTCAATTAATGGAAATAGGCATTCATCTTTTCTTCTTTTTTTCATTTTACAGGGCTATTTTATGATCAATGGTGGATCAATATATTGTCGTGGCTTAGATGAATGCTCGAAGTCTTGCTTATCATATCTCTCGTCAGTTTTCTTCTTTATAATTTTATCATTCTTGATAGTTTCATAATGATACTTATCAAATAACTTGTCATCACTACTGTTGTCCATAACATTCATCATTAAGTACTCTTTTGATTCTTTAGAAGATATAATGGCCTTAAACACATTAAATGTCACTTCTTGATCTTGGACCACCCTTATAATAAGTTATCCTTTTTGTACATTAATGGTTGTCCTGACAATGACTAAAAATTGTCTTCCTAAAATAATTTGAATCTCACTATCCTCTTCTATGTCAAGCACAAGAAAGTCCGCTAAAAAAATTAATTTATCAACTTTGACAAGGACATATTCAATTATACGCTTTAGATACATGACCAATCTATCTGTAAGTTGTAAAGATATGGTAGTTGACTTTGCGTTGCCCAACCCCAATTTTCAAAAAATTGATAATGGTATGAGATTAATGCTTACTCCTAGATCACACAAAGCTTTCTCGAAAGTAAAATAGCTTATTGAGCATAAAATTATAAAGCTACCTAGATTTTTTACTTTTTGAGGTAACTTTCTTTAAAGAATAGCACTACACTCCTCAACGAGCTTCACCATTTCATTTTCTTCTAATATCCTCTTCTTTGACATCAATTTTTTCATAAATTTTGTATAGTTAGGCATTTATTCCAATGCCTCGGTTAAAGGAATGTTGATGTAGATCTTTTTAAAGATATTTAAAAAAATTTTGAACTGCTTATCTAACTTCTTTTTTAAAAATCTTTGTGGGAAAGGAATTGGTGAAGGCCTAACTAGTAGGTTATCCGAAAAAGTAATTCTTGGGCCACTCTTCAATCCCACAGGTTTATCAATTGATTTTTCAGAATTTGCTACCTCTTTTTTCTCTTTAACTTCCTTTTTCTCTTTAGCAGGATACAAGTCTTCCTTTCTAGGCTGTGTTTCTACTTTTTTCTCGCTTCTCAGAGTGATGGCATTACATTAGTCTTTTGGGTTCTTCTCTGTATAAATTGAAAATTTTTCAGCTAATTGTTCTTTTATAGCTTTTGCAAGCTGATCAATCTACACCTTTAATAACTTTATAGTAAACTCCCATATTACTGTAGTGAGTTTTAATATTATCAATTCTTGCTTCACTCTTGTTGAATATTCTACAAGTCTTATTGATAAAAGTAACCATAGGCTCCTTTAAAGAAGGCTTCTTTTTTGCTGGTTGAGCTACAAAATCTAATAGTGCCTATAACACATTTTTGGTATTTTCATAAGAGAGGTTCTCATGGTACCTCAATCCCGGATGGTATTGATTAGGCAAAGTATTTCAGTAATTAAAGTTTCGATTGTTAATAAACTGAATTTGCTTCTACTCTTGCTCATTATGCATTCTCGAATATGAGCTACTCACCAAGGCCACTTGATCTTTGGATGAGCAACCTTCATTTGCTATCATGCCTGAAAGCTTACTTGTCAAAGCTGAAACTTAGGCTGTCAAAGTGATGATTGGATCAATTTCATGAACACCAACAACTCTCCTCTGGTTCCTCTCATTTCGCCATTGATAATTATTACAGGCTATTTCTTCAAGCAATAACTAAGCCTCTTATGTTATCTTGGACAAAAGAGTTCTTCCAACTGTTGCATCAATAATAGTTCTTGTCTGATCATTTAAAGCATTATAGAATAGCTGAATCTAAAATCAATCTTGATACCCATACTGAGGATATCTCCATATCAGATCTTTAAACCTATCTTAAGCCTCAAATAATGGCTTAAAATCTAGCTATCTGAATTGAGTAATCTCTCTTCTAAGTTGTGAAGTCTTTGATGGTAAGAAGAATTCTGTGAGAAACTTCTGGGCCAACTCTTCCTATGTTGTTATACTCTCAGGTTATAATGACTAAAACCTCCTTTAGCTCGATCCTTTAATGAAAAAGGAAATAATCTGATTCTAAATGCATCTTTCGTGACTCTGTTCATTTTCGCTGTATCACATATCTATAAGAAAGTGCCCAAATGAACACTATGATCTTTATGAGGAGAACCACCATACTAATTTTGCTGAACCATATTAATCAAAGTAAGCTTCAGTTCAAAATTATTGGCCTGAATCACTTGTCTCTGTATTTCTGAGTAGTTATCATTAACTACTGATCTGAAATAATCTCAAAGAGCTTGTTGTTGATAATTGTCTTTAGTCATTTAATGAGCTTGATTCCTTCTTTCTTCTCACTCTCTAGTTCTTTCTTTCCTTTTAGCAACTTGATTTCTTTAACAAATCCATTCAATTTATAGATTAAAAAGCATTAGCTATAAACTTTGTCTTCTTTGTATAAACTAAAAAAAATAAAACACAATTTAAAGATAAAGAAAATCAACAAGAAAAACACCCAAATTAAAATCAATCACTTAGTCACAATATCAACTATACTCAAACACCTAATACAATCTCAGTAACAGTGCTAAAAACTTGATTACGAATTCAAAAACACAAAAATAAATATAAAAACTATAAATGTACGGTATCAAATTTTATAATATATAGTGAGTAGGATATCCCTCCCATAAGGATTGTAAAATATTCTTAAGTTGATTATTGCAATTAAATTGGTTAAACTCTATTTAGTCAAATTTAAAACAACCAATTATAAAAAACTAAAACTTAAGCAATAAACTATTAACTAAACAAATGAGAGAATTCTATGAGAAGTAGGCTTAAGGGATATAACTACACTAAAGTTTTCTCTGTTCAATACTAATTTACTAGTATTTTCATTCATTTACCTATTAATTAGGGTTAATGTTGATTTTATTTCATCTTTTGAATTTTAATAAAATCATATATACAATCACCAAGATAATATTCCTATTCAACTTGAATTAATCATATATTCATTAAGTTTAAACCCCAAATGTTGTTACCTAGTGAATAACTATTTTATAACAAATTATTATCTAGGTTATGCTTCTTTAATCTTAAACATAAAACTAACTTTTTCAAGCCCAGTTTCATGTAATATTATAATTAGTTTAATGGCTAGTTAAACTAGTATTAAGTACAAGGAGCACAAATAAGTAAATATATTTTCACTATAGTAAATAAGCACAAAACAAGAACGCTAAGGCTTCATTAAATCCTTAAGTATAAAGAAATTTAGCCAACCGTGGTGAATGATTCAATAAAAATAAATATTCAGAACATGTTCATTGTTTATCAAACAAAATCAAAAACTCAAAAGTAAGGAAAAAAAAACTCGATGAAGTTGATGAAATGATTGTCTTATTATCTTCTTCTTCCTTGATCTACTAAAATTTAAGCGTCAAAAATGATCTGGAATCTTCTAGTAGCTATTAGGTTCTCTCTCTCATGAATAGCAAGAAAAGTTTTTTAAATAGTAGGCAATTTAGGGACCAAAGAAGACACTTTCACTAATTGGGATTGCAGTGGGCAAAAATAATTCTCGCTGCAGTGAGAGTTTTTGGAAAACTTGTTGTAGCGAGCAAAAAATATTCTGGTTACAGCAATAATTTTTGTAAAATTCGTTGTAGAGAAAGAAAATTCTTCCCACTGTAGTAAGATTCACTTTTTAGATCCTTCATAAAAATTATAGCACCAGAAGTCGTCTTTCTATTGCAACTTGAATCACCTTAATCTAATATCTATAACTCAAGATATCGTCATTTTACTGACTAGTGCTCAAGATTATCACTGCAGTGATGTACTTCAACTCGACTGGTAAAATCCTAGTAGAAATGATCCATTTCTTGGTGATTTGATAATATCTAAAACCTGCACACAAACAATAAGAAAAATATAAAAAATACCAATGAAAGTGCTCGAAATTAAACAAAATCTTAGTCAAGGATGAGTGATAAAATCACCCATCATGATACTTAACCTTGTGGCATCGATGTTATCATAGAAAATATTTGGAGGAATGGTTTGCTTAAGACCTAGTTCTTTGAATAACCCCATAAGCCATGCAATCTCTAAAGTGATAATAGTAAGAGCACGGTATTCTGCTTCAGTAGAGGATTGGGTAACTGCATGTTGCTTTCTGATGCACCAGAAAATTCGATTGCTGCCTAAGAAGACTATATAAGCACTGATTGATGTGGGGTTTTGCAAGAAAACCTATAGGATCCTAAATTTATTTTCATGCATATAAGATGCTAAACAATTTAGCATATACAATATTAGGCTTTATGAAACTTTTTACCCTAAATGAGCTTCTTCTCCAAGTTTGAAGTCTTCCCCTAAGTCTCCAAGTGTATCTACACTCGAGCTTAATGATGGTGAAGTGTTGGAGACTTTTAGTGCTTGCAAAATAATTTTGCAAAGTTTTAGTAACTATATTACAATATATCTACATATATATGCATATATATTTGCTTTTATAAGAAGAAAAATAATAAAACACATGACCTTTCATTGGCTTTCTTCCTTTCCTTACTTAGTTATGTGGAAAACAAATTTTTCACTCTTGCTTTTCAATGGCCGAATGTCTAAAGAAAGCTTCATTCTTTGCTTTTTTTTCTTTGTTTTGGTTTTTGTTTTTGTAAAAAGAAAACATCGATATCCAATATGCTTCCATCGTAGCCATATATATCAAAATGGTCATAAATTAATTTTGAAAACAATTCCCATATTACCATATAATTGGCAAGCATAAAAGAGAATTAAACAAAAGTAGCTAGTGAGATAAAAACATATAGCAATATTTATATAAATATGATTGGTGGAAAATTAAAGAATTATCCAAAATCATAATATATTATTATTACATATAATAATAATAATATAATTAAATATATCTATTGTTGATGCAAGAAAATGTCACGGTGACTTTTCCTACACCAATAGGTTTTCTTCTTCTTCCCGTCTTCGAGCTTGAGGCGATGGTCGATTTTGGTTGTGTTTGTGACTGGATTCGGGGAGAAACTCAAGCTGCCTACGTACCCCCCTTTCTTCCCTCTTTTCTCCTTTCTTCTCCTCCGGTTCCTCCGTCTCTCTCTCTCTC
>JAVXUL010042546.1:0-10939 GCA_035590515.1 Trichilia minutiflora
AGGGTTGAGTTGTTACAATACTTTTACTTCTCAACAAATAAATAAATTTTTTATGAGTGTTAAGTATTAATGCGAAATTCGGTATCAAGATTTGACACTTGGATTTATAGACCGCAAAAGAAATTTAATATTTTTAGATAACGTTAAAGTATGATTTAAAATTTTTTTAATCTATTATGAATCATCTCTCTATATTAAAAGTTAGAGAGAGACGGAGCTACTTTATTAAGTGAAGAAAGGGGGGGAGCCCGCTCAATTATAAGGAGGTTTTCGGTTCGAATTCTAGATCCAAGTTTGAGTTTGTTCACATATCACTTGTAAGAATTTAGGATAGTCTAGATTTTACTTATTCACTTGATATCATCGTGGTTGATTGTTCTACTACGATTGATTATTTTTGCGGGTATCTTTTTTATTTAGGATCTAGGTCCCGTCTCAATAACACTGTTTCAGAACAGTTAAGGGTCTGTCTCTCCTGTAACGTGTCTCGTGATATGTGTCTTGAAATATTGATTGACGGTCGGAGTTTTTTAATTTAAAAAAAAAAAAATGTACCTTCCAAAGCTTTTAACAAATCATATTCACCTAAGATTTTTTTTGTTTGCTCTTCCAAAGATTCACCTTGGCCTCCCTCAGTAATTAACTAATCATTCTCTTCAGCAAAGGCAGAAGAGAGAGGCCACCCCATTGAAATTCACACCCACATTAACTCTTGTCCTTCAAACTTCATCCTGTGTTTCCTTTGCGTCTGCTGCAGCAGCAGCTTTAATTTTACTACTCTTTTTCCTTTAAATTTAAGTCAATAATACGTAATACTTTTTGGACTAAGAGTTGGACGAAGTGATTTGAGGTAGTTTAGGTAATTTTCTTTTTTAAACTATCTGTTATTGAACTTTAAAAAAGATATAAAATTAAAAATATATTGAAATTCTACTTAATTTTTTTTTTTCAAAACTTTTATGGGTTCATCCCACATGAGAGGGATCCATGCAATCCCTTCTCTATTTTCTTTGTTAAAAAATTAAAATATTATTTCCAAAAATTCTAAATCCAATTTATTCTAGACTTGGATATAACTCCCTCCTTCTCTAACTTTGAGGACATCATATCCTCTTTTACCTAAGGGTTTGAAGTAGAAGCACAGTAGCTCCAATCATATTTTTGGATTGTCTAGTGCCATCATCTACTTTTAAAAATTGGCTAATGGAGCTATTAATTGTGGGAAATAAAATGAAGACTGGAATTAGTGTTGAAACATAAATGATCATGAACCTACCAAAAAATCTGCACTCTTGTATTACTCAAGGACTTCAATTTTGAATGTGTACAATATGGGCTTAGGATTATTGATATCAAGGCCAACAGCCCATTGAGACAGAAACAAACAGCACTAATGTACAATTCAAGCACAAAACTTTAGGGACAATGATTTGACAAGGATTTTCTGAAAAATAATTAAAAATTAGTTTGATAGTATTTATATTTCGCAAAAAGTTTTTTTTTTCTCTCTTTTTCAATCAAATATTATAAACATTAAAACTAATGTAACATGCGTTGATGTACCACAGACAGTCCCTCTCCCCTCTCTCTACAAGTATAGTTGGTCCAAAAAAAAAAGGCACCTTTATTTTTATTACATTTAGTCAAATTACTATCCTTTGCATGAATTGTCTCTTTCCATTCATGTCAACTGACACAAGTTATAGGTGTTACAATGGACAGGTTACCTCTTGGGGCAACTATTGTATTTATATAAGTTTACTGTAAATTGTGACCCATCAAAGAAAGTTTGGATAGATGAAGGAATTGGCCTAAGAAAGTAAAAGAAATACAACAAACTGGGTTAGGTATGAAGTTGAATTCTACAGTGGGTGGGAATGGGTCCAATTACAAAACTAAGTTTAAATTTGAGTGGACATCACTACGTGCTTTAAATCTCTCCCCTCTGGGATTTTGACATGAAATCTTATTGCTATTGATATGAAATATTAAATCAACAATAATTCAATGTCACATGCACTTCCACTTCAACTCTCTAACTCTTTTTTTTTTTTCTAATTTCACTGTACTATTGTTGAATATGTTCCCAATGAAGCAATATTGTTCAGCTTTTGATGCTGTCATGGTCCCTCTCTTCTTTCTATTTATCAGACGTCGAAACTAACTTATTTTATGTCATTTGACAACCTTTGTAATTGACTTTATTGTCTGATTACTTGCTTGTATATGTCATTAATTAGGATGTTTGACAAATATATATATATACATATATTGCTTAATATATATATAGATTAATGACAATATTAATATAACAACGATATTTTTAGTATCATTAAAATATTTAAAGATAGCATTTCAAACTTTTAATATCGACCTTTTACGTTGTTAAAAGGAGTTATTCTTGTAATATGTGAAAATTCATCCAATATTATATATAGTGTTAGAGATTATCTTAGTTAGAAAATTTCAATCTTAACTTTATATTTGATATATCTTACACACAACTATCTTTTTTTTGGTTTCATGAATATGTACAATTATCACTTGCAAATCTATCAAATTAACTTATTATTGATTATAACATAAGATTTTATCAGCTTTTCAATAGTGTCTTTCTCCAATATTTGTGATGGAAAACCAATCTATCTTTTTAATTTTTGTCCCTAAGATGATAATGTTGATCAAGGTACCTAAAATAATTAATTTGCTTTTCATTACATAACATCACAAATATTTTAAAGAATATGGACAGATGTGTGTCTTCTTTCGATTGTCAATATCAAACAATCGTTTTCTTGTACAAGTTTTTGGTTGCTCGGTCGCAATTCCTCTATCTTTTCTCTGCAATTTTCTCTTTTCTCTATTATGGATGTTGGATCCTTCAATCCTTGCCAATCTATCTATATATATTGATGAGAATCATCACGTGTCTAGCATATGCAAAGGGCCAGCTTTGTTTCTAGAAAATTATTCCCATGATATTTTGTCCGTTAATTTTAATTTTTATTATCCCTTTAAATATTTCATGTTTATTTGTTTTTTATTAAAAAAGTTAAATTAGTTACAGTATTATATTATTGCTAGGCTTGAGTTCCACAACTAGACCTTGCCTCTAGATTTAAAAAGCTTACATATGGATTCTAAAAATTTATTTTAATATAAATTTTTTTATTAGTTTGAATGTTTTTGTTTTTATTATTATAATAATAATTATTATTATTTTAAGTGATAAATATATAAAATTATATTTATTTTTATCTAAATTTATAAATTAAACTAACATATCAGAATCTCGTTATTAATATTTTTAAAAATATTAGGAGTAATAAAAACTGTATTTGATTAAACCTTAGATATCTGTATGTCTTATACTCTTAATGTCAAATGTTATCATTTCATTTTGTACAATGATATGATAAATTACAATAGGCAACAAAACTACACAGTGTCACTAAAAGCAAATTATATGTCTTCATATGAATTATCCATCGTTAATCCATAATCGCGGTTAAGCTTAATTGCAGCCCAAATGCTCATGCCACATTTTGTGGTATCAAAATAATAGCAGTACATCTCTAATCCATACGTGTGCTATATACTGCATGCGTATATGATAACCATCAATAACAATAATTCAACTTACAGAAGAGTGCTGAAAAAGTAATCTCAGTCAATGCCATGGCTGAAAGTTTAGTTAGTCCATGCAAGCAAGAAATCAAAGGCATACGTAGCTGAACGAAGGACGCGAAGAAAACCTTCAGAGAGTCTGTTCAAAAGCGACCGTCCAATATATAACATGTAAGGTGTCGTATTTTTCTCTTTTATTGTTGCTATCTTTAATTATGATTAGTAAATTTCAAGATAAGTCTAAACGTGATCAAAAATTTATTAAATAAACGCATGAATGACATGTATGTTCATCCCACCCAAAACTTTATCCAGAAGTCTGAGAAACAGACGCAGATCGAATGGTGATGTTTCTTGTAACACCTTAAAAAGGAAAAGTAAAAAGGGTTTTCAACTTCACTTCTCCTCCCTTTTGACAACTTCATTAATGCATGCATGGGCATAGCCAGACCAGGCTAGGCCATCTCATGACCGTACAATCAAATTGGGTTGCGTGTGTAGTTGCTTTGACCAAAAGAAAATGTACTCCCGAAGGAAAAATTAATTAATTAATTAGCTCCAAAACTAATTGTGTACATAAAATATTAAGCAAAAATACATACATATATATTAATGATAATAATAATTGAACGAAATAAATTAAGTAGTGGAAAGAAGGACAAAAAGAGTGTGGGTCCAAACTCAAGTACAGTAGATTACAAGTTAAAGCGCATAGCGCATAGCAATATGATTATCACTAATATTTTATTTTATTTTATTTATGTGAGAAAATTTTTAATTTATTCTATTTAAATTATAAGTTAAATAAGTGAAATAATGTAGTACCTAAATTAATAATAAATAATATTCTAAAAGGAGTAATAGATTATTATCAAACTCAGGATTAACGTAAAAACAATCGTTCATAAATAAATTAGATAAAACTATGAAAGAGATTAATTTAATAATTTATCATTAAAACTTTATACTTAAATGGTGATATTAATATATGATTTAAATTCGAAACTAACACAAAATAATTATCTAATAAATCCTTTATTAGTAGGCATACTATGAATTGATGATCATCACCAACATGCACACATGAGAACCAACAATTGAAGTTCCAACCATGAAGCAAACTAAATAATTATAATCATTCATCATTAAAAATTATTTAAAAAATTACACGACACACAATCTTTTTGTCATTTCCATTAGAGGTCAACTTTCATCAATGCTCTATATATAAATGGTCCATTTATTTTCCCCATTAGAATGAAAAAAGCTTTCCTTTTCTTTTCTTTATAAACAATAATGAATTGCCCTAGCTTACTTTTGGGTTGTTTCTAATTATTTTGTCTCTCACTTTCACCCTATTGTAATTATATGCTTATAAATTTAAATTGTAAGTTAATTAAGAAGCTTTAATTTATTGTATTACATAGTTTTTAAAATTGGTTTTCACAAATTAAGGATTGACACCGGTAAATTAAAAAAAAAAATTAGAAAAAATGTTTAGATAAATTATTTTCAAAATAACTGCCAGATAATATATGATGTGTCTGGAAAAACTTTTATAAGATAATTATATCCAAATTAATTATAACCTAACATTTTTAAGACTGTTTTCAGTAAAACTTATTCTTTGCTTGTTTCAGGAAATGGTCATACGATCATATTTTGCTAACATAATCTGACTGTCTATGAATTTCCACCTACTAAAGGTGTTTCTTTTATCTCTTAATTCTTTTTTATTTTTCAGTTGATTCCTTGAAGAAAGTATATGTTACAAACCGAGCTTTTTGTGATAATTAAGTTTATTTATTCCCCGATTGGTTCTTATAAAGCATAAAGAAAAGTGATACGGGCTGTATAAACTGAGTAATATGGAATGACAATTTTGCTTATACAGTTGTGCTTCTACATGTGTATGAAACTTCCAATAATTCCATCAAAAATTGAATCCTCTTAATTAGTTTCCATTACATTATCATTAGGATTTAAAAAGCTTGATTACATTTGCATTAGCAATAAATTTTTATCTAATAGTCTAAATTAATTGGTCAAATAATTTCATTAAGTTGGTAGTAGAGACAAAGGTTTGATATGATGCTATTCCCAGTTGGATTCCCACTATCCCAAATGAAAATTTTATAACAATGTAAATGTTCCTAGAATAAAGTAGAAGTTTTATGGACAATTTCCACGAACCATATATGATCAATAGAAAAATGATATCATTCACAAACTCCATTATTTGTTGACAAGTTCACTGTAGCTGTCGTTCTTGCAACCATGGCCACTTATGGTTTCAGCACAAAATGAATCGTACTTTGACAAGAAATATTATAATTACGTAGTCACTTTTGTGATACATACAACATATCATATCATACACACATACTATTTGCATTATTGAATAATGTTGATGATAGGACTTCAATTATGTAAACAAACATGATGTATATAACCAAGATAATATAAACTTGCTCCCTTTTAAGTGCAACATCGACATTAAACAAACTGGTTCAGCGGCCTAAACCCAAACAAAGAATAAAATAAATACAAATACAAATGTAAATTACAAGGGACAAACAAATATAGGATGTCTCGATTAAATTAGTTCTGATACTATGTTAAGGTACGGTATTAAACTCTAATGTTTATAAATTAGGCAATGAATAAGCTGAAACCATCAGGAGAACTAGCATATTCCCCTTTCTTGTTGCTATCTTGCAACCAGAGCAGAACATATATCATTTCTTGGAAGCAATTTCAGGAGAGAGAGAGAGAGAGAGAGAGAGAGAGAGAGAGAGAGAAGTGCTTCTGAAAAAAGTAAGTATATGTACATAGCAATTTGTAATAGTTATGTTTTTAAGAAAAATGTAACTTGAGAATATTTACTTTCTTTTCATTGCATTCCAGAAAAACCCAACGAGGTATAAAACCTTTTTTCAGTCTTTTCTTCAAAAACTTTTGAGAGGGCTACTTTACAGTATTTACCCTGAATATTGGAATCTTAGTAGGCTTATGTTTTCTGTATCCGACATGAAAGCAGTGCACAATTCTACTTTGTTTCTAACACAATTTTATTGTTTTTTTTTTATAATTTTTTTAACAGTAAGTGATGTGATGTTCACCTAGCTAGTAACGTGGATTGTCATTGTTCACATAGCTAGTGTTGCAGATTGTCAATTTTTGTTGGTAGAATTTGGCAAATAAATCCAATTTGAGATGCTAAGTAGTAATTATAATTAATAGGCTGTCGACATCGTTTGCTGGTAGAAATTTGCCAACAAATCCAAATCTGTTAGCCAAGATTTGCCACTTGCTAGGGTTAGGGTTTTGTTATTATTTCACATTACTGGTAGTATTATTCTCCAAAAAGAGGAGAACAAAATCATTAAAGTTATAAAGTTGGCTATAAATTATTAACAAAATATATGTATAAATTACATAAGTTATCCAACCAAAGGTTTAAAAGCTATAACATGTAATTAATTAATTAATTAATTTAGGAATTGAGACAAGAGTGTATATACTTTGCCAATAGTCCTTCAAATCTTTTGGGATTTGGGTTTGATTGGAGTTCGGCATATCATGTTTTTCTCTAATTGAGAATTAATTAATTGTTAATTTGTTCACATCAAATTAGCTAGTAGTGTGGCACATATAGACCTTTTGTGTGAAAATGTTCATACTTATTTGACATTTGACAACAAGCACAAAGCACAAGGATATGAAATTGATTAATAGAAGAATATGGGTACATATTATGTGGATTATAAAATTCAAAATCAGAACTTCACAGTTCACAATTACAAAGCTTGGCTAGCAAGGGTCAATTTAATTACGAGCATGAGTTACCTAACTACTACACATTTAAAGGATAAAAATGGAGAAAAAAGAACAAATAATAGCTACTCATTTTGAATATAGTGAAAATAGAAAACATTTATAGGGAAAAATAAAAAAAATTGAATTTTTTATTAAGAAACTGCTAAAATTATTTAATGGTAATATTAATAAAAAAATTTCTACAAAATAATGCGATAGATATTATATTATTATTGCATATTTTATATTTTTAATAAAATATATAATAATATAATATTTATATATTTTAGTTTTATTAAAAGTTTGTGTTATTAAATATTTTTATTTTATTTTATTTTTAAAATATAATATAAACACCACAGTTTAAATAAAATCTAAAAATTTTATTACTAATGTGATAGACTTAATTGGTATCCTCACCATCGTATATCATAATTATATCTTAATGTACTTGTACGTTTTTTTTAATTTGAGTACAAATTAATATAAAACATCATAATTTATATTCTAATTTACGCTTATTCTTTATTATTACGTCAGTTACCTAGATTAAAATAACAACAATCTAGCTATTTATAGAAAAAAAATTTCTATTATTTCTTTTGCAACTCTGAGACTATTAAACTCATTTGAATACTCCTATCCTAGTCAACAATATTGCATGCGGATGAGGAATTTCTCTTGTTGGTTGAGGAGATAAACAAACTTATTAATTAAGATAATGACTCTTCCTACAAATTAATCAAATCATTTTAGGACATAATGGGTCCGGTTCGTAGAAAATGGGCACGAGTAGACCTCAAGATCCTGATACTTAATACTCTTAATTCATGCTATTGCCATAAGTCTAGCCTCGAATTGGATAACAAATTTTGGTTTTACAAGGTGGACCATCCCATGTCCATACGCATAGCTTTAGCCCTATTTTTTCATTTTCACACTTTTTTAATTATTTTTGATGATCTTATTAAGAAAACTAAACATTAAAAAAAATAATTGTTCACCCTTTTTCTTGCATGTTCAATTAGTGCCCTACCTTATCTCAAATCAATTCATCTTTATTTGATTGCCATTGCTCGAGAGATATAGAAACTTTAATTTACTAGAATGTTCATGAACAAGTGATAATTGAATTATATATATACATATATATATATTTTGTGCCCATGTTCACATAGCTAGAACCTAAAACGATTAGAAATAAGTCATGATCAACTCCATATAAACAATGGACACACATGAGGAAAATGGTAGAGGTATATTTTAAAATAATTTTGTATTATTCAAAATGCTTGCAAACTAAATTGTTAAATAATTTAAAATTATTCATATATCTAAAAGATTTTTTATTTATCTATTTATCTATATATACAGAGGTATACATGTCGATCACCTAGATCAAGTTCATTATAGTTTAACATGAAAATCTACTTCAATAAGGAGAGGTCTATTCTCATATTAGAATAAAATCTACTCCCACTATACTTTAAAATATTAGAAGCCCTCCCTACATGATCGAAGAAGGGAGGTGAGACCCATTAGAGTATTTTATATGAGTGGTTATCGAGCTAATTAAAAATATATTTAATGAAAAAAATAGATTACCACAAACTTTAAACTTTAAATTAAAATTTGGCAAAATGTATAATTTAATTTCAATAACTCGCAACAGCCATTTACATCTTCTCTGTTAGTGGATAACCGCACTGTTTAAAAAAAATTAACCCCTGTAAATTAATAATGATGAAATTACCTTTATGACTATTGAAAAACTTTATGTATTTTTTACTATATTTATAATACAATACGTGTTTACATATTATAAATCAAATCAAATATAATTATGTATTTATATGAAAATATAATTATAATATAAATATAAGTATAAATAATTATTATATATTTAATTTTAATAAATTAATAGATTGAATTTATTAATGGAGTCAACTATTGTCGATTTATTCAATGATGGTGGTGCCACAATGGATTGTCGGTGATTTTTTCTTTTTTTTTACACCTTTTAGCGATCTATTGTTGAAAATAATATTATTATTACATAGTTCACAAATTTACTAATGGAGACCAACTTTAATGCAGAACCAGTGATCGACTACTACTCGCAAGCAACGATGACAGATTGGTGGTCATTTTTTTTCTTCTATTTATTAAAATAATTTTTAAAAAATTAATAAAGAAAAGTTGACCTGTGGTAGGTTATACTGTCCCACTTTACAAATTCATATAAATAAACTACATTACTCTTTTTTACGTCTTAGCAAATATTTATAACTAACGGGTAGAGGTGTACATAAGAAATTTTTTTGAGTAAAGAAGAGTAAATTGTGCATTTTACGAAATCTTAGGGATCCAAATTTTGATAGTATAGTTGAGATCAAATTTATTAATACCAAAATTAGAAGATATACGTATAACAGTAAATTATAATAACAAAAGCGTGTGTTAATCCTCAAATTTTGAATAATTAACAACTTATAAATAGAGCTGCATATTTGTAATGAACATATCAAATATCCATGATGATAACTTGGCTTGTTCTTCAATCAAATTTGAAAATGCAGCAAATATAAACAAAAGAAATCCTCACCATCATTTTGCTTCTCCCTGATCATTATTGATGGGTCCTTCCTCTCACAAAAGAAAACATTAATTGGGGCCATTAGATTAGAGAAGATATTAATGAAGCAAGATCTCTATAAATGTCAAGAAATTAATTATATTTAATTAAAAAACAAAAAACAAAAAAACAGCAGCTATAACTAAGCAATTTTGGCACTTGGGAAGTCCCTTAAGATGCCAAAAAAGCCGTAGAGTGGTGCGTGGTTGTAGCTGTATAGAATCATATTAAGCGCACTTTTAATGCAAGACTAAGATCATAGACTAAATTTAAAATATATAATGCACACTTTACCACAAGAAAGACAACGTAATGGCATAATGAGTCTCACGGGCACCACTTTTGAGAAATATTTGGGTGGGGATTTGAGTGTTTTTCTTTTTTTAATTTGATTTGTCCTTTAATTTAATCCCACCCTAAACAAGATTAATGAACTCAATGAGCCACCCAATTGCCCTTTTTAAAATAACAAATAATAATAGCCTCTCAATAAGAGAGAGAGAGAGAGAGAGAGAGAGAATTGGGCAATTGGGGTTGCCCATTTTGACCTCTTGAAAGTCATTCTCTATGTTCCTTTCTCCCTTACAAGTTACAATTAGGCAAATCAATTTTCACAACTTAGTTCAATTTATATTTTTTATGAGAGTTCAACCACCGACTCCCGATAACTTCGCACCTAATCTTTAACGACCTTATTGGATTCTCATATATGTCAATGTATTTCACTGTCCTAACAATCTCATTGGCTCTTGTACATTTTTATATACATTGGTCACAATCACTTAGTGTCCATTCCTTTTTTTGGTTTGTTAAATGATGCATTATATTGATGTGTATGACTATATTACTTGGTTGTCT
>JAVXUL010042567.1:0-10939 GCA_035590515.1 Trichilia minutiflora
ATTAGAAGAGAAAATAGTGTCAATCAAGTACTCAGAGATTAGGCAAATACCTCAGCACTAGGAGCTGTTGCCTTCTCATAACAATTAGAACCCCAGTATAAGAATCCTGTTCCACCTTCTTTCCATACACGCCACATCACAGCACGATGCTGTGTACCTCGCATTCCAAGGTGCCAATTTGGATGAGGATCAGATGGCCCCATGCACACATATGTCCACCATTCCTTCAACAACAAAGAATTCAGTTCTCTTCAGCATAGCCTTGACAATGCTCATAAACTTTATATTACACCAAACAAGCAGTTCTAAAGAGAACAAATTGTCACAATGCACCATCAATGTGCTTATAGCCACTACAATGAGATAAAGAAATGGAGCTCTTGAAACGTAGGATATGTGCCATACACTTCATTTACAAGTAAAATTCATAACCATAAAAGTGGCAAGCCCATTCAATATCCAATAAAGGCAAGATTCAAGGCTTATACAGCTTTATCAATCGCATCATCCTTCATCATTGTCTCACCAAAAAGCAAAAGGTTACGTGCATAAGATGACAATTCTCAACCTCACAAATATGTATTAACTAACAAAGAAGCCACCATTGACATTACACATGATATTCTAATTCAAGCAAATCAGTGCCCATCAGCACAGATCTACAATCCAGCTTCCACACTATGCAACATAATAAAAGACTTTCCCACATATGTCATCAAAACTAGAGGTTCGAAGAGGTGACCTCCGAATTCAGGCATGGCATACCTAATCATTTAGCAAAGACATTAGCTTCTACAGTTTAGCACATGCTGTTGCTCAGCTTTGAAATTTTATCTGTCAAATCATTTAAATACTTAAGAATACCTTCACGTAACAAGAAATTAGACCATTATTCTTTGGAATTGAAACTGCAAATATTCTCAGGGATTAAATGTTACTAGCAGAAAATTACAACTCCAAGCTTATTTTGAAAAGATTATCACAAAACATACTAGCATCAACATCACCATGTTATACCTTTACCAGGATAACTCAGCACAGTATTTTTGATCTATAGCCAACCAATTTACCTCAATTTTACCAAACCAGTAAATCAGTGGCAATATATCCATTGGGTGATTCTCAATCTTTTTTCTCTAAATACGTTAGTAGAAAAAAGAAAAGCTAGGATGTCAAGCAGAAAAAATCAAATACAAGCCACATAAAAAGAAGAAAAATTGTTGAAAGAAGCTTGTGTTCTAATATTAAAATGATTCCATATGCAATTATCTTTTAAAATTCCTCCTGTCCAAGCAGGGAATCTGCCTTCTAGATTTTCACTAGTCAAATGTTAATAACAATACAGCAGAGCCATTCTCCGCCTCCCGTTAACAAATAATAAGTTACTTCCGCCTCTTTATAAACTTTTAATATTATTAATTAGAATAATCAGAAGCCCTTTATGCCCCACGTGATAACATCAAACTGCAAAAGTAAACCCTACCCTACCCTACCCTACCTCAGTTGACTTGAACTGCCAACCTCTTATTGTGAGGTCACTTGGGATGTGCTCCGTATACTACAGAGCTATAGCTTCTTGGTAAATTCACAAGACTTTAATGTTAAATTTCCTGTATAAGTAGCAACATAACAATACTGTTAATTGCTATTTATTACCAATATTAGTTAAAGATGGAGTTTAAAGCTTGGAAAACTTCAATTGAGGTCAGTGGTTCAAATTCCAACGTTTTTTTACCAACTTATCTGCAGGCATACTTCAGTAGTCTACCTCCCTCGCCAGTTACCAACTTAGCAAGTGGCAAATGCAATGCGGAATAGACTGCAATTACCAGTTACCATTGAGATTACCTTTAGGGTATACAACTCAAATGGAGATTATTAACACATTTATTTAGTGAAAACTTGAAACAGGTGAATGAGTCACAATAATATGTCTGTCGTGTCATTTAAAAGATCCATAGTTGGTTTGAAATTAATATACCATAGTATATTATCACAATTAACGATGTATTACTGAAAGTGTCTAGAAAACAGAATTATCTATAAACTGGTCAGCTCCAAACTGCTGTATGCTTAAACAATCAGTCTGAAAATGCAAGAATATTTATGCACAACAAAAGGGAAAGATATGCGCCTCAAACATGGGAAATTCCAATCAGGCAAGATAACATATTCAAGAAGAAGAAATCAGGAATCAAAAAAGATTTGAGGCACGTGGTGAGCAGGAGCAAGTTAATATTTGGCCCATGAATCTGAAAGCTAGACATGAAGTACTTATGCCAGAGAGCCAAACTTCCAAAAGCACATTAGTTAGTAGTTAGTTTTTCAGACATCATCATAGGATAGTGGGCACAAAAGTTTTTCAGTAATTCTCCAAACAAAGTAGCCAAAAGCTCTCAATGAAGATTACCTCACCATTCTCAGGCTGCAGTTCTGTGAGAATATCCTTTACCAGATCCTCCCGATTACCAAGCACCCACTCACTGCAAACAAACCAATCCAATTTTTAAGATACTCTATAACACTGGGCTTAAATATTGGTTATTTAGAGAAGATTTCAGCCACTTAAGTTTAAACAAACTTGTACAACTGAAGGAAAAGTCAATTTAGGTACAAACAATAGTTAATTAGAGAAGATGATGAGACATACAGACATATTTTCTAAGGAAATTATGATCTCATCAACATCAACCCTAAGTTGCAGTTAAAAGACCAGTTAACAAGCAATACCTAGTGCAATAAATTTGAGTATGAGGCCGTAGAAACTTTGGAACCTTTACAAAAGACTCAAAAGGAGTAGCGGCAAGAGGTGCATCGCTTGGCCCTTGACAAAAAGAAGAAAACTGTGTTAGAACATTCAAGCATTATAGACTAGCTGAAGCTTTAACTGATCTCATCAAATATAAAACAATGGCACAACACAGTAGCATGCAAACATTCAAACAGTCATTCAAAAAGCAGTAAATATAATGTGGAAACAGAAAGGGATAACTTGCCAACAACCATGAAACTATGTAACTAGAATGATAGGCAACTTCTTTGGATAACTAAAAATAGTACACACAAATCCAATATTTCAATTTCATTCATGAAGTTGATAAATCTGCACAATTAACAAGCAAGACAAGTTGAAACCCAAAGTACCAGACTTTTTAGTGTCATATGCCCACTGAAGTGATATCATGGACACATGCAAAGATATGAACACATCTTAACATAAAACAAAGATAAGTAAATTTCATCATTCCAATTGAATGCTACCAATGAGAACTGATAGTTTCTGTCGATCAGATAAACCTAGATTCAGAATCACGTCCAATAATTATTGAGTCAAATCAACTTTTATTATGAGGAATCTTAAAAGGGAAAAATTACACATGTAAGATCCTACAAACATTATTAGATTACGACTGTGAACCTATTGACAGAATAAGTACATAAATTTCTGATTTTGGCCATTCGAAGATACAAAGCATTAACTGCAAGGTCCAAAATCCAATACAGCGAATGGACAATCATCCAAGTTATAACAGAGATGGCAAATCACTCAAATGAAGTGTAAATGGAAATATTAAAGAGGAAAGCATGTTAGCCAGATAAGGTGATAAAAGCCATACCACAATAGTAAGTGGTCAGAACACGAGCATCAGGAGCATAAGCATGAATTTCACTGGCCATGTTGCGAACAGAATTGTAGTGTTCCACGTTCAGTGGCTGCAAGAAAAGTAATGCATGCACATTAATGTACCAAAAAGTTCATAATTTATTGCATTGCAGTAAGAATCCTCAGCAAGCAGCAGTACAACCAATACACACCAATGGCAACTCAAAGGGAAAAATTACGAGAAACTAAAGGCACTCAGTGTAGAAGTAGAAAAATATGAGAAAATTATCTACCAGAGAATACAGGAAAAAAAATCGAATGAAGATAAGTTATAATTTCAGAACCCCATATACCAAGTCCAATTGACATGAATTACAAAGCCATTGCAACTATAACAGAGTTCATACCTCATCCCATAGGTAAAAATAGGCTTTCTTCCAGTGAGCTTTTGTCCTCAAGGTCTCAACCTCTTTCCGCAAGTAATCCTTTGCTCCGTCATTATTGCTGCAAATCCACAAACCAAATGAAAATTATCACTATTAATTGGTAGTATACCTCACAGCAGCAAGACTGGGCAACTGACTGTTTACCTTGAGACAGGATGGCTATATGGTACAGCATAAGCCGCTAATCGTGAGTCTGAGAAGTATTGGTTTGATTTTGGATGGTCAGCTGCAATTGGCAATAGAGAAGAATACATCTCAAAATGAAAAAGAAAAAGTAATCGACAAACTTTTAGAAATAGATGAAGTTCAGCTTTGCCGACTACATTACCCGGCCAAGGGCTCGTGTATGTCAAAACACGCATGCTTTCACCCCATCTGCAAAAGTATGGGCTGATTCTATACTGAAGAAGCCATTTAAAATGCTGATCCAATGCCTCATACCACTCATCACTCCCATGTTGAACACCATAACGGTCCTCAATTACAGTATCAGATATCTAATATACAGTTAAAGAAGCAGACGTGTCATCTGTTTACACAAAATCATACCCATAACAGCAAAAATATAACTAACAAGATAAGCCATAACAAAAGATAATTAAAAATCATTAGACCGGTTTTTAAGGCAAGGATTTGAAGCAGTGATAACGTAATAAATAAGATTAATCTCAAGGGATTCTTGGAATCCACCAAAAACAGAGTTAGATTTCTAACTTTAAGAGAAAATAATATTGAAGGGTTAAAACTATATTTCCTTAGGTTTTAGCATTCTATTTATAATAAAAAATAAAGTTTAACTAAATTAATATTACCCTTAAGTCTTAAAAATTAAAAAAATAAAACAAAATACTTAAATTCCAAAAATAAAACTAATAAAATAAAATACTTAAATTTCAAAAATAAAATTTGCACAATGGTCTATGCCCTCGTCTTCCTCCCGGATCAAATACCATAATTTGGAATAAAATCCATTCAATATTGGTCTTTGATTTTCTTCCTAAGAATCCTAACTTTAACTCCTGTGTCAAACCCTCCCACCTATGAAAAACTCAATCTCGAGTTTTCTTACTCTTCTGGACAAGTTGCACCAACTTCAACATCCTAACCTCTTTCATTTATGCTTTTGAGGGTAACTGTATAGAAATCATAAAATCATCTGACACTACTAGTACTACCAATTCATCAAAAACTACCTTCACTACACCTATTTGAATTTGATTTTTATCCGCTAACAATTTCTCATTAGATTTTTTAATTGGAATATCATAGTACACATCCATATCTTTTTGAGGAAAGCATTTTTCAAAATAAAAAACAGCTTCAACTTGCAACGTAGAAATTGAATTATCCTGGGTTAAAATGTGTTTTTCTAATAATACATTGCCTGGAGTATTTTCATTGGATTCAATGCTGTTCAAAATCAGAGACGGTGTCATATTTCTCGTTTATCACTCCATCCACATAGCTAAAATCAACATTAAGAAGTCGTTCATCATAATCTTCAACCCCAACGCTAACCCTAGGCTCTTTTTGCAAATCATGCACTTTAACTTGATTTTCTATTTTCTTTGGCCTTTGATTGAGGACATTTGAATACTTTGTACCTAGAAAGACACAAGACACGTTTTTATCCATATTTGATTAATTTGTGCATACCCCACTAGTAGCAATACCAGGCATTCATTTACTTATGCTATAGTTCTCCAAGCAACAAACCCCCCAGATCAGGATTATAAAAAACATAACAACAAATCTCATCCTTATAACTCTCAATTAAAAATTTTATCCAACATTTTTTCTCATGAATAATAATCCTTCTACAAAGATTTGCACAACTCATAATAGATAACCATAACTCATAATCCAAATTTTTAAGGATGTAATTTTTTTCTCGATCTCCAACAATAAAAACATAACGGCACTTACCATAAACTCTCCCACCAATCCTAAAGAATTGACTTATTGATACTCACCAAACTTTCTTACCGAAGTAGTCCTTTCAAATGGTCGATCACGAAATGATGAGAACCCCATTGATTTGCAAAGAGACGCACAACATATCTTGATGTTTACAACCCAAAAAAGCTAAGAACAAGTTACCAATGGATAGAATCTTGACCCTAATGTTTAGATTAATCCCAAAACCTAAGATATACTAAACCCAAGACCCAAGGACATAACCAAACATGGAACCAGAGGTATAATAATGGTGGAAATGATAATGCCACAATCACAAAGGGATTCTTGAGTGAGAAGTCAAGTTTTGAAGCCACAAAATTAAATAATCTTGATAAGTTCTATTAAGTACTTACAAAAAAACAGAGAGAATACTCTCAAAATATTAATACAATCATCGAAGTTATTAAAATTCCTAGAAAAACATGCCTATTTATAGCAATAAGTCATTTATAATAAATATAACCTAAAATAAAAAAATCCAAAAATCGTGAACTCGCTATAATGAAAAACAAAACTCAATGCAAAGAGAGTTTTTGGAAAACTCGCTGCAACAAAAACTATTGGGCGTTGTCAACTCTACTTTGGTTCCTCGCCAAAATAGAGACATGTCCTAAAGTCGACGAGCTCCCTGTATCCCTTTAAGGTAACTCAAAATAACAATATACCATCTAGATGGTATGCATCCTCTCATCCACATAACTGGGATGATTGTTTCCTCTGTTCCTTCTAATGAGAAATATGGTGATACCAAGAACAACCCAAACTAATATAGTAAAGATGTAATAAATAAATAAATTAGATTGATATGTGAGATTAATCTTAAGGAGATTTTGAAATTCACCAAAGAAAGAGTTAGAACTCTACTTTGAGAGAAAATAATATTAAAGGGATCAAAAATATGTTCTCCTACATTTTAACATTCTATTTATAATAAAAAATAAAGTTTAACTAAATTACAATATTATCCTTAAATCTCAAAAATAAAACAAATAAAATAAAATAAAATATTTAAATTTCAAAAATAAAATCTACATAACGTTCTTTACTGTTGTCTTTCTCCTTGATCAAATACCATAATTTGGAATAAAATCCACTCAATATTGGTTTTTGATTTCCTCCCTATGAATCCTAACTTTAGCTCCTGTGTTAGGATTGAAGATTGCATACTCTACGTACAGTTAAGCAACAAGGCACCATGTTTACAATGTATCTCCTTTCTTTTTACTATTTCAAGGCAATTACTTTATGTATACACATACCTTTTAGCTTTTCCTAAACCAACCATAGATTATGAAATGTGATTGAATATATATACAAAATTATACAGTAATATGCTTGGCCTTAATTTTTAAACTTATCAAATGAACTGCGCTCATTTCATTTTGCTCGAATTACTATGCTGTTTGATGCACGTTTACTTTCTTTTTGTGTTCCCTTGCCCCAACTTTTAAAATTCAAATTTTAGACTTCTCATGGAAGGCTTGTGCGAAAGCTTATTACGGGATGCATTCTTTTCATTACAATGCATGTCAAATGCAAACTGGCAATATTACAAAGTTATTTTGTGTTTGAGCAAGGATTGGGTCAAGATGGGGTGGAGTAAAAAAGATGATAATAATAATAAGCAAGGATTCAGGATACACCAAATACAGCAGGTAGTGATGGAGTTGCAGGAAGAATGAAGTCCCAAACCGTCAAACTTAACTTCACACGCACTGAAAGGTTCGATATAGCATCTTCATCCATCATATCAATTGACCCATTCTCTGAAAAGAACTCAGAAAATAGAGGAGAAAAAAGAACTTGTCTTAAAGTAGTAGTTGCAGACTTCGCTCTTTCTACCTACAAAACAATGGTTTGTATGAAACCCCTGTACCAAGTACAACCCAAATGAAAAATAAGGAATTAGGTAAAGAAAAACAAATTCAAAAGTTCACCACTTCATCCAGTGGTTTTCCATCGATGGGCTCCACAACGTCAAGACAGTTCTTCAGCTCCATAAATAGTTGATGCTTCTCACCTTTGGCCATGCATTGCGATGAAGATCTGTAATTAAGTCACAATGAATTCCGTTGTTGTAGGTAGAAAATAACAAGAATTATAATTGAAAACACTCAACTCACACCAGCAAAGACTTTTGAAAATGATAATTCTAGACTAAATGTGGACAAATATGAGTTACTGAAGTAACAGAACAGAGAACGTTACTCTGTGTTGGCCTTAGAAGTAATAATGATCTCCCCTTCGTATAGACCTGGGGGCTGAGCACCTGGGACATCTATGGAAATCCAAACTGCAGTTGTTTCACTGCAGTAGAGAAAAATTAACAAGACCACCTCAGCTTCAGGCAATAAGAAGTTATCTAATTTTTTTCTTCATATTATAGTAAAATAAGCACCAATAAATCAATAAACTGGAAAGTACCCAGATAGTAAGCTTATTTGACTGTATGGAAGATCAAGAGGCACAAGGGCATCGGGGACCCCTAATATGGATACAACACGCCTCAGTGTTAAAGACTGGCCAACAAACAACCTGCTCAGGGCCACTATTAGAAACTATGAACCAGAAGAATTATTCATCAAGCTGCAACAAGAATAATGAATCTTCAAGAAACTAACCGATCACCAGATGTGGAGCATAAGTCACTGCATTGAACCTGTACAACCCCAGCACTACCAGAACTGCTCCAAGAAACTTTCGGACGTAGAGCAATTTGAACACTTTCTCTCTCATTTCTAGCTGCCAGAAGATTTATCTTCAAAATAGAAAAATTAGATCACAGTTCCATGTAACATGACCCACAACAATACACAAAGTAAGTTGCAATCACAACACAGCAATAGAATTATATATTAATACTTACAGGCTCCAAATGCCTAGGCATTTCCTGTGGTCCAACATTAACTGTGCTTGGCATGCACCACACATGTACTAAATCTCCAGTTGGAACTTCTGTGGGATCTATAGACCGCTTGAGTGGACATGAAGATCGTAAGCCACCATCATTCCATCCATAAGCTGTCCCCCCTCCAGCAACACCTTCTACTGGTGGCACAACAGGGCTCTGAGGATTCTCTGTCAGGCATTTCGACATTTAATAGAGAAAATAAATACATAAACATGATTTGCACGATGATCAAAATCAATGAAGTGAATATGGAATTAAAAGGATAAGGACACAAAAAGAAATGAACAACACCGGTTTCTAAAATCAAGTTGAGCATTCAGTGTCTAAAGCCCAATATTATAAACATCAAAAAAATCATCACAACGAATTAAAAGATCTTGTTAAGCTTATCTTCCTAATTCCAGCGTTTGAAATCAAAGTTACATTAACTTCCTTTGTAGAAAATTCCTAGTTTGAAACCACGTTACATTAACTTCTTTTGTAGAAAATTGATACCAAAACTCAAAGTCATTTGCTGAAAATGAAATGAAACCAGGCTCAAACCACAGACAGAACCAATATTATATTAAATTCAACATTCAAAACAATGAATAAATCCTATAACACTGAATTAGAATTTTTTTTTCGACCAAATCAGCTATGCAGCTCACTTGAAACCACGAAACTATTAAAATAAAAGTTGAACACAAAGAAAAAGAAGAAAACGAACAAATCAATTTGGCTGCCGGGAAAATCCTCTTGGAATCTTGCAACAGGAAAGAAAGTTGAAACAGCTATTGCAAGATTCTTCCATTTTGTTCTAATTATCTCGGCAAGCAAACATAGCATCAATTATCATCTAGAAATTCAGATGTAACCGGGCGCGAAAGCGAAGCGAGAAGAAGCGATTACAGACACATACCGGCGTTGTCCATATTAGTGTTGTTATGCTGATGATGTTTGTGTAATTACAGCGATCTCGACAAAGACTCTTGTGTCAGTTGTGTGTTCGGTATTGGTTCGGTGCATACAGAGCTAGTTATCAACTGCGAGCTATGATCGCTTTTTGAGAGCAGGGAAATAAATTGCGAATGGTAAGCGTCATGATATTTCCACTCCAAGGTTTTCTTGCTACAGACACTTATTTCTCTGTAGCACCTTACTGTATTAAGCATATGATGGAGCGCCCCAACAGAAAATTGTTGTTGTCCCTTTCCAACGCAAGCTCATATATTAGAGGATAAATATTGTATTGAAATATTTGTTATAGTTAAAAACGCAGAGTTACTGCTGTTGTATTCTTCAAATTGTGCTTTAGATCATTCATTAGTTAAAAACCCAAATTAATTTTATTTTTTATTTACTATGGCAAAACAATGTAATTTCAAACATATTTTAAAAAAAATAACAGAAAGATCAAATTTTTATGTGCCCTTTTTCCTGTAAATTTGGAAGCATCCAAATTATATAGACATGAAATTTAACTCCGAATTTTTCAGTAGCAAGTTGAAAGACAAACCTTTTTCACCTTTCTAAGGTTACCTCTATAATTTTGACTCAATTACTTCATCATTAAAAAATAATTATGTTTCAATTTTTTAATTATATAATACCTAGAGGTGTCTAAAGGACCGGGTTAACCCGCTAATCGGATCTTTAAAAATCGGGTCCGAATCGATCTGGATCACTATTCACACGATCCGGACTGATTTCGGACCAATATAAACGATCCGATCCGGTTCCATGAAACTGGAACCGTGAAACCAAACTGGCCCGAACCGTTTAAGCTTTCGATCCAGGCCGGCTCCATGAAACTGAAACCGTCGAACCGGACCGAACCGGCGGGTTCGAGCCCGTTAGACAGCATTTCACCCCCCCCCCCGGCCAGGTTGGCCCGCGAACTGGATCGGCTCGACCCGTTAAAAACCGAACCCGAACCGGCCTGGATCATTATTCACATGGTCTGAACTGGTTTCGGACCAATATAAACAGTCCGGTCCGGTTCCATAAAACTGGAACCGTGAAACCGGACCGGACCGA